>CAWUFW010000242.1:2430000-2452500 GCA_963921515.1 Calotriton arnoldi | reverse complement strand
TGTTGGACTTGGCCCTTTTTGCAGGTTCATCCCTAAATTTTTTGCCTTTTTCCTAGCCTTTTCTCTGACATGGTGTTGGTGGTTTTAGGCCTCTGGGCAGTTTAGCACTGCTGTCCAGTGTAAAGTGCGTGCGCTCTCTGTGTACATTTGGCAAGATTGGTCTACACCTGTTTGGCCTATTTAATTTACCTGTCAGTCCCTTGTAAAGTGGTATCTCATATACCCAGGGCTGGTAAATTAAATGCTACTAGTGGGCTTGCAGCGCTGATTGCGCCACCCACCACAGCAGCCGTTCAAACCTATCTCAGGCCTCTGCCATTGCAGGGCCTGTGCGCGCAGTGTTACTGCCGCTGTGACGTGGCACCTAAAGTGTGTGCCATGTCTGCGACCCCCCTTTTGTTGCATGTCAGTCACCCCTAAGGTAGGCCCTAGCTAGCCCTATGGGCAGGGTGCATTGTAGGTAAAAGATAGGACATGTACCTTAAGTGTGTGACATGTCCTGGTAGTGACAAACAGCCATTTTGGTTTCTCACTACTGTGGGGCTGCCCTCCCATAGGAATGCATTGGGGATTCCCTGATAAGTGTTTCAGTGGTAATTCCTGATATGGGAGGCGCAGCGTGGTCAAGTTTAGTATATTTGGAATCGTCATAAATGCTGCGCAATGGTGTGCGCAGATCTATTATAACTATTTTAGAAATGCCACTTTTAGAAGTTGGCATTTCTGTGTGCTATGTGTCTGCCTGCCTGATGTGAATTACATGTCTGGCTTTTGAGTGACAGGGGCGGAGAGGTGTGTGTGGCTCCAGGAGGGGCAGGGTGAGTCAGCACTAGGCTGAATGGGACATTTGCATTGGGAGTAGTGGGAGGAGTAATCCCCTGACCCTGAATAGGTCTGTGCCTAGCCTGTACAATGCTGGCTCCGCCCCCCTGTGGTGTGTCTGATCACCTAGCCCCCACCTGACAAAGGGGAAGAGGAGCTTGGAAAACAAAGTGCTCCAATTCCCCCCTGAACCAGTTGCATCTGGCTCCCCCATGCCCTGTACTGCAGACAAAGGAATGCCTAATATAAATATAGGCGCTGTGACCCCATGAAGTTGTTCTGTCCTGTGCTGGTGCTGTTCCTGACTTGCTGGGGGCTTGCTGCTGCTGGGGCCCAAGAGGAACCGCCATGGGGGCTTACCTCCCTGCTGGAGGACCCTGTGTGCCTGCCTCCCTGGGCCCAGCCATGCGCCCCATGGAACTAGGAGAACTTTTGCTGGGACTTATTCTCCTTTAATGCAGGACTTTTACTTCTAGCGCCTCTGGAGCGCTTTCTTTTAAATATCCTGAAGAGGAAGAGCGTGGGCTGCGCAGCGCTGAGCTGCAGCCCTTTGAGAGGGAAACCCCATTGTAGGGATTCCCCCGTGACGCCGTCCCGGGCGTGAGCCCACCCCGCCTTATGGATATTTTGGGCGGGGCCCACCCCGCCATTGTCTTAGTTAAAACGGGAGCCTACCCCGTATTGCCGCAAAGGGGCCGCCGGCTGCAGCAGCGCGACCCGGAAGCCAGGCGAGCTGCCTGACTCTGGGCGGAGCCGCGGCCGGAAGCCGGAAGTCCGGAGCCTCGCGGGCTCCACATCGAAGTCCCGGGTCCCAGGAGGGGGCCCGGGTGAAGTAAGGAGAGGCGGCGCGGCCGAGTGGAAGCCTGCGGTCAGGCGGGGCTCCCGTGAGCGTAGGGAAGCCCTGCGTGCAGGAGAAATGCTCGCGCTCGTCAGCGGGGCTCTCGTAGTGAGGTGAGGAGAGAGCCCCGCGTATTGCTGAGCAGCCTTGGGAGGAGAAGAGCACCAGAAGAGGAGTTCCCCCGCAGATCTGGTGAGTGGGGGATTCTCCATTGTCCAGTGGTGGTGCCAATCGAGGCACAGTGTCGGTGCCCATTTCCCTGAGCGGCCTCGCCTAATAGAGGGCCGCTCCAACGTTGGGGGCAATTATTGCATAGAGTCCCTGATGCGGGGGGGCGCGTCGGGGTACAGTGTCGATGCCCACCCTCCGTGGCCACTCTGAGGGCCAGTGAGTGCCGGTGTGGCTTTCCCAGCTGCCCCACCTGAGAGGGGGCAGCTGCAACGTTTGGCAGTATATTTGCCTTTAGAGTCCCCGTCGGGCTCCAGAGGGCACAGTGGTGCCAGGCCTTCTTTGCATCACAGCTGCACGGCAATTAGCGTCAGTTGCAACGTTTAGGCCATCAGTCTTTGGGGGCATTTTGGAAGAGACAGGAGGGAGATACACTCCTCTGCCCCAGCGCAATTGCGCACTTGCGAATTCTGCTGCATTGGCAGCCCAAGCCCGGACGTTATGGACATAGGGCGTTTAAGCCCTCAGAGAAGGCCAGTTGGCCAGGGGGACTGTTAGTTTGATAGGGCACCAGGCCCTAATGTGATTTATGCGGTGCGCAGGAAATGTGATTCAAGTACTGTTTTTCATGCACCGTGATTTATGCCTCTAATGTGGTTTATGTTTATGAGGTTATTTGCATACTGTGGGTTATGCTTAGGAGATTATTCTCCACTGTGAGTTATGTCTAATGTGATTTATGATTTGGAGGTTATGGTCTAATATGTTTAGGCTTATGAGGTTGGCGCATAATGTATTTTAAGCCAGAGATGATGCTGATTGCATACTATGTTTTATGTTGCAGGATATAATGCGGAGTACAGTGTTTGCCAGTAATTACTGGTTGTGTTCTACGTTTATTATTTGGTTCTACATTTACTATCTTTACTTTGTAATGGTTCTGACAGTGGCCCAATTGGCCCGGTCATGTGTACATGATCCCCTGTAAATATTGCCCAGTGCCAGTTGGCACAGTGTATATTGTGCGATTACTATTCTAATGTGTTTATGATAATACAAAGGCTATTTTTATATATAACCTTGTGTGGAGTTCCTTTTGTGGTGTGCCTAGTATGTTGTTGCTGTGTGTGGTTGCGCAAACGCTTTACACATTGCCTCTGGGATAAGCCGGACTGCTCGTGCCAAGCTACCAAGGGGGTGAGCAGGGGTTATCTTCAGCGTGTAACTCCCTTGCCCTGACTAGAGTGGTGGTTTCTGCCTGGCTTAGGCGCAAGCCCTAGCCAACCAGAAATCCCATTTCTAACACTTCCCAATATTTTTACTATGATAATTTATGGCATGGTACCTTATCTGCTTTGGAGTCAAATTATTTGGGACCAATTCTCTCTTGATCACTGGGTCGACTTTGCTTCCATGCAAGTTTGTTGTAGATGTTAACTGCTTTTATGAGTTGCTTACTTATTAGATCATAGAAACACAATAAGTCTGTTTTTCAGTGTAACACCCGTTTTTTATCTGGCCAACATATCTTTAATTGCATACTGAAGCTTTTCTGTGATACATTTTTTTTGTAAAGAACATTGAGATTTAAAGAACATGCACAAATAAGCAACTTGGAAAACGTCGCAGTGATACCCAGTCTCCCACCCCCCCCGGGGCGTAACAAAGGCCCCCGCAGTGCGGGGGCCCCCCCCACCCCCCCGAGCTCCAGGGGGCCCCCTCAGCAAAGTATGCTGGCCTGAGAGCTCCTGACTGAGCCGGAAGGGGGGCCCTTCATGTACTTTGCACGGGGGCCCCCTCGAGTTTCGTTACGCCACTGCCCCCCACCGTCTGCTCTTCAACCCTGGCAGTTAGCACGCAAGTTCATGCTCTGTTGAAGGATAAAGTCTTGTCACTAGAGCTTCATGCTGTGGTGAGTCGGTTCCAGATACACGGTTCTCTGATACGATTTCACCTCCACTATGCCTAGCCTGCCAGAGGCCCGATGTAGGGTGCCACAGCTCCCAATCCCTACTGTCCCACAGACGAGCCACCACACACTTTCTCCAATTTCTTTGGATAGACCGACTCTCGTACACTAATTTCTCCCCAATACATCCATCCATCTCCCGGTTCCAGTCCCACAGCCATGGGCCCACCGCACTCCCCCATTTCTGTGCAAGTTACCGTTTCGCCAGCACAAAACCAAGGCTCCCCATGGTCTTTTTGCAGGATGTAAGGTTGAAAGCGCCCCAAACTCCCAACAGCATCAATGGGGCCTGAACTGCTATGGGCATACCAATGGCTATTTCAATTCTAGTTTACACCCCCTCCCAAAATAAACTGATCATGGTACATTTCACAGTGTGTGAAAAGAGGAACCCCGCCAGCCACGAGCACGCATGCATGCATTCGCGGCTCTACCCATCTTATCCAAGAGTACCCTGTTATAATATATTCTGTGGAGGATTTTAAATTGAATCAGACTGAACTGCTCCTTTATGGCCATCCCCCAGGGAATCTGTAATGCCTCTTGCCAATCCTCGTCCTCTAGCTCCCCTATATCTGCCTGCCATTTTTCCCTTAAGTGAGTTAACTCCTCCTGCGTATTGTTCATAAGTGACCTAGAGGTAAGGGAGATTGCCTTGGCCGTTATGTGGCCATCTGGTAGTCGTCTCTCAAAGGGGGGGGGCTCTTCCATAATTTCCTCTTCTGGGGCTATTTTCCCCTGCAGGGCTTGTCCCAGAAGGAAATATATAAAATGTGTGGTTGGCATGTCATAGTCCTTTCTTGGGTGATCAAACAGGACCACACCTTTAGCGTCCCACACATCCTCTAGTAGGAAGAGACCAATAAGATCCCATTTTCTAAACCCCAGCAGGGACTATACCGTGCCTAACCTCATACCCAGTCACAGGGGGGTTTTGGGCGTCAACCTTTTCTCCCACCCCATTCCCCTCTGCAGGTTATGCCAAACTGAAAGCACATTTTTGGTCACCACTGGTGCGCTCAGGCTGATCCTGTCACCATAGAGCACTTGAATAGAACTCATAGTGCCCAGGGCATCACGATCATGCAGATAGGCCAGGTCCTCCAATGCGATGCCGCATATACCCACTCATTCACAATACTGACCTGGGCGGCCTCATAGTACTTGCGTATGTTCGGCATAGCTATTCTGTCGTCATAGGTGGACCGCTAGAGGGTGCAGAGAGCTATATGCAGGGGCCATTCTGCCAAAGTAGAGACCTCACATGTCAATTTTACGAAAGACCGCTTCCGTGTAGCATGCAGACTATTCTGTAAGATATACATGAGATTGGGAAGGGCGATCATCTTGAAGAGCGCAGTTCTACCCATCAGGGACAACGGGAGTGCCTTCCAATGGATGACATCCATCTCTAATCTGTGTAGAAGTGGGGCCAAGTTATCCTAATAAGGAGTATTCTCATCAACCAATATCCAGAGACCCAGGTATCGAAAATGGTCCTTAATCATCTTAAGCGGCATGGGGAGACCACCCCTGATCTCCCAGGTTCCCATTGGGAATATGAGGGATTTCTCCCAGTTAATACCCATTCCCTACCTAATATCTACCATAAATTGCAAAGATTAACCCCACCTGAACAGGTCTGGTTCCACCAAAAATAAGAGGACGTCAGCATAGAGGGATATTCCCTCCTCCCACGCGTCCCCCCACCACTAGCCCCATATTTGGGCATCCACCCTAATCCACTCCGCCAGCCCCTCGATTGCCTGTGCAAACAGCATAGGTGGCAGGGGGCAGCCCGGCCTGGTACCACGGTCGATGGGGAACTCCCAGGAGAGAATACCATTCATCTTAACCCAGGCCCTTTGAGCCTTATAGAGGAGCCCAACCCAAAGATTTTGGTCCAAAGCCCATTTTTTCATAGTTTCTAGAAGGAACTCCCACTCCACCGAACCAAACGCTTTGTGTCAGACGACACCACTGCTAGCGGGAACTCCATCTCCCAAGCAGCGGCAATATTATGAAGGCTGTGGATATTGAACCTAATCAACCTGTGGGGCATAAAGTCATTCTGGTCCAAGTGTACAAAAGCCAGAATCACTCCCGCAGATGATTTGACAGCACTTTGGAGAGCACCTTGGTGTCGGAGTTAAGCAATGATATCGTTGGTACGTGTCCTATTGATCCAGTTTTTTCTGCCTTAGGGATCAACACAATTTTTGCCATATTAAAATCTGGAGGGAGCTCACCTATTCAATAAGCCTCATCATACACTTTGTGGAGATGTGGGGTTACTGTATCTGCCAATTTCTTGAAAAATTCCACCGGAAGCCCGTTCGAGCCCGGTAACTTCCCTGACTGAAATTGGGTTAGGGCCCCCGTACCTCTTTAAGAGTTAAACCACCTTCAAGCTCTAGCGTCCTATGTTTTCTCAGCAAAAGGTCCTCCATGGCCTTGTATGACTTTTGTAGATGTCCTGAAAATAGGCCGCCATAGTCTCTCAGATAGACTTTGAGATCACTACCAGTCCCCCATCAGGGACTAAGATCTCCCAGATATAGTGCCTGCCTTGCTCCCTCTTGCCGAGCCATGCTAGCATCTTTCCTGCTTTATCACCGATGTCAGAGATGATTCATTTGCACTATACAGTCCATTTTTACCACATTTGATGCCAGGGAGCGATATTCCTCCATTTTATGTAGAAGACGTGCCCTTGTGGCCTCCGAAGGACGCCGCCTCTTTACTTTTCCAGGCTCAGCAATTCCCACTCCACATCTGCACATCGCCTTGCTCTCCTGCATTTATCCCCCCAATTCCCCTGATATAATCACCCCTCTTATTGTGCCCTTGTACGGTTCCCATAAAAATGACAAACTACCCGACCAAATCCCCGTTTTCCTTAAAGTAGTGGTCTCTGGCTGTCTGCAGGTCGGTCACCTCTTTTTCATTGGTTAGTCTCCATGCCTCTGACCCGGACTATGTGTCGAGTCTAATGTGATGCTAAGTGGGGAGTCATCTGAGACCCCTCTCGCCTCCACAAATCTTTGGAGGGTCTCAAACAGGATGAAAAAAAGGTTTCTATGGGAGTGAGTGTCATGAGCACCCAAGTAGAAGGAGAAACCCCTACAGGACCCATGGAGCATTCAAACATCTCCCATACCTAGAGCTTGACTTAAGTTATCGAGTTCTCCAGCACCAACACGGTGGGTCTGTATAGCTTGAGCCCTATCAAGGCGAGCATCTAGCATCATTATGGTGGTGGCCTGTGATATCAGTGAGCGGTTTGCCCAGGTATGATAGGGTGTCCACCTGAAGCCCCACAGACATAGACCTTAACATGGGCAAGCGGCTCTCCCTCCCAGTCACCAGGTACCGCTGTACATCTCCCCAGGTAATCCGGCCACGTCTTTTCGGATTTCCTGATTATGACCACCAACCCCTGGCACTAGAGGAGTAGCCAGCAAGACTTAACAGTGTATTTCCCCCATCCCAGCACTGCCCCATTGGTTCCCCTCATAAGTGTTTCCTGCAAGACGACATCTGCAGCGTATCTACCTAGGGCCTTAGGCACCAGTCCCCGCTTAACTTTGTTCCCCAGGCCATTCACATTCCAGGTCAACAGTCTATGGCTGTATCGTACCAGCCAGCAGCACCCCACTGTAGGAGAGTAGCCCTTTTTGACATGGTCACCCCACTTTTGCCTGGTATTTGATGTGATTTCAGCTGAAAGTGCACTGGCTTCCTACTGACCAGGTCCCCAGTGCAATCTAGTGGCATGCGATGTAATGCATGCGTTCTAAAGGTTGTTTCCCCATGATCTCTTTCCCAAAACTGTGCAATTGTAACCCAATAAGCAATATCTTTGGCACTCCCTGCAGGTCCCTAGTAGGGGAAAGAGGGTCCTTAAGGGCTGCAGCATGAATTGTGGACCCCTCACCACTTTCAGGTCAGAAGCAAAGCCTGCTTGGGCAGACTGTTTACAGCCCCCTCCCACAGGATGACTGGCTGATGAGCATTCCAAGGCAGGGGAGCTTCCAAGAAGCCATCGCCTTTGATAAGCAAATCTGGCTCCCCCGACAGGAGAGGAAGCAGACTTAGCTAGTCAGGCAGGCGTGCCGACCCCCAGGCTAGTACCACCACTTAGGTGGGCTACCTGAAGTGGACACGACTTTTCGGAGTTGGTCATCTTGGTGATGGCAAACGTAGAAACTCTGGGACAGGGCTATGCCCACTTCCCACAGGAAGCCATCATATACGGGGTGTAGTGACCCCAAGGGTAGGTAGCTCATTGGCTACTACCCTACACTCCCCTAACACCCAAGTTCAGTATTCAGGGGAGCCCCTGGCACCAGAAAATCCGATCCTGCCGACCTGAAAGACTATGACGGACGTGAAGGGTCACAAAGAGCAAGAACAGAAGACAACTGACTTGGCACCAACCCTGCTGGCCTGCCTGCTGACTTCGACAAGTGCCCCCAAAAGACAACTTGTGCTGCAGCTGCTGAGTCTCCAAAGCCTGGGATACCCTCCAGTACTTCACCCAGGAACCAAGAACTCCAGTGGGACAGCAGACCTGTTCCTCTGCATCCTGCAGGTACCAAAGACTGAGCTGTGAGGCTCTAAAACTGCAGAAACGCGATGCCGAAAAGCACCAGAGCACCCGAGCCGCCTGGCCCGAGCTCAAGTGGGCCAACTGTGTCAACGTGGTGCCCAGAACATCCAGACTCGAAGCCCACCTTGGGTTTCCCCACTGTGGACCCTTTGCTTGCGGGCCCTCTCTACCACGACCACTCCCAGGGATGAAAACCTAAGAACACCTCTGCATCTGTCACACCCAACCCATGGATAAGAGGACCAAAGGCTTACCCACGTCCGAGCATCCTGAAGTCTGAGCCCCCTTGTTAGTCCAGTCAAACTGACCTCCCAGTCAAAACCTTTAGCCTCTTTTCTCGAAGACTGATCCCCATTGACTTATATTGGGCACTCGATGCTGTATTGCACCCCTGCACCTGGCCGCCCTAGTGCCGTTGGTGGCGTCTTGCTAGTGCTGCCTTGGACCTTGCCCTTCACTCACCTGAAGTCCAGGAGATTGGTCTTGTGAATTGCTGCACTGTACCTGAATGATGTACTTGTTTTTCCTCCCATAGGATAACATTGGAGCTTCTCAAATGGATCACAGGGAGCCGGAGCCGCTCAGTTAGGCAGCCGGCTTCATGCAGGCCCTCACTGTGATCCATTTGTGAATACATTTTGCTGGATCGCTAATCGAATTATAAGCCCCTAGGGAATTTTGACCTGTAAGCCCCTGTTGCTTCACTTTCTTCTGACACTGATCTGCAGGATAACCATATCCCAGCTGGACAATTGTGATTATATATATATATATTTTATAGTAGCAGGGGCGTGCACACACCCCCACCCCAAAGCCTGAGGCACCACGGACCCCCATCCCCGAGCTGCTAATAATAATTGGGGGAGGGGGTGCATGGCCCCCTCCCCAAGCCTTCTAGAGGCCACAGGGACCCCATCCCCAGGGTGATCCTTAAACGAAGGGGAGGGTGGGCATTGGGCCCCCCTCAGGCTGCTCACTGACCACGGGGACCCAATCCCCCATGGCCCGCTGATAGCAGTGCCGCGGGGACTCCATCTCCCAGGACACTGCTGTTTCCTGCTCAGGAGAGTGCTGACATACCGTACCCGCACTCTCCCTGGGTAGGAAACACAATTTTGGTCCTGCCCGGGCATGAGAACAGAAAAATGCTGCTCATGCCTTGGCAAGAGCTAAGTGAAAGAGCTGGCTCCTGGTAGCACCACAATGGGGTGGATGAGTAGCTGGCAGGGGCTTCCCCCACGGCCCCCAATGCTTTAAGAACTTGTGGGTGCGCCCAGGGGGCACCGTGGTACCCACTTGAAGAAATTAAAAAGGTCGGCTCCAGCCACAGTGGTGGCTGGGGAGCCCTGGGGCTTCCGCCGTGACCCCCAACAGAGACATGTTGTGGGTACCCCAGGTGGACACCAGGGTACCCACTTGAAAAAATTAAAAAATGGCTGGAGCCACGGGGGCCTTTGGGTTCTCTCCGTAGCCCCATATTTATCAAAATAAATATTAAAAAGGTGTGGGGGAATCCTAAAGAAAAAAAAAAAAAAATAGAATGACCAGCAGGAGCCATTGATTTTTGTTTCACTGCTCCGGCATGGAGTGACCCAATGCCCTGCAATTATTTTTTACTCCTATTTTTGGGATCCTGGTGGTGCCCCTAGAAGGGGCAGAGGACCACCAAGCATTGTTTTAATGTTGTGGAGTGCTGCTAGGAGCGCAACAGCCCCCCCCCCCCAGTAACAAAGCACAGTAAGTCCCCTGGGCCATTGAATTCATGACCCCAGGAGAGCTTACCATTTTTAGGTCTAAGCCTACCAGACAGCGCTCTACGCCACTCTACAACACTCTACACCACTCTAAGCAACACCGTCTATACCACTCCACCCTGTTCTACACCACTCCATGCCACTATGCCACTCCACTCAACTCTACGCCTTTCCATTCTACGACATTCTACTCCCGTCATGCCACTCCACAACACTCTACATCACTCCATGCACTCAACTCTACGACACTCCATGCACTCAACTCTACGACACTCCATGCACTCAACTCTACGACACTCCACACCACAACTCTACGACACTCCACACCACAACTCTACGACACTCCACACCACAACTCTACGACACTCCACACCACAACTCTACGACACTCCACACCACAACTCTACGACACTCCACACCACAACTCTACGACACTCCACACCACAACTCTACGACACTCCACACCACAACTCTACGACACTCCACACCACAACTCTACGACACTCCACACCACAACTCTACGACACTCCACACCACAACTCTACGACACTCCACACCACAACTCTACGACACTCCACACCACAACTCTACGACACTCCACACCACAACTCTACGACACTCCACACCACAACTCTACGACACTCCACACCACAACTCTACGACACTCCACACCACAACTCTACGACACTCCACACCACAACTCTACGACACTCCACACCACAACTCTACGACACTCCATAACCTTCCACTGTACTCCACTTTGCGACACTGCACGCCGTGCCACTTTCCTTTACTCCCCTAACTTTTAACCATGCTGAACAGCAGTCACGCTGGTGTGTAACATGGCTAAAACATATTGTTAAAGCCAATAGCTCTCGTATAATCGAGACATATTGCCTTTACCAATGCTGGTTTGTTAAAGCACTCCAAGTGGAAGCTGTATGCTGTTCAGCTGGAGAGCAGGGACCCCTTGTGGTTGATTCTATAGCTGCACTTTGTTGCCCGAAAAATTGTAAAAAACAATTTTTTTTAAAAGGACTCCAACATTTTTTTGTTTTTTTAAATGTATGAAAATTGTTATAATAACTATTATTAAACATTGCAATGTATGAATTTATAAAAAATAAAGATGTGATCGTAGTTAGTGATGACTTAGTTGACAAAGCCAAATAGGTCTCCTTTATATATGCTGATGTGCCTACCCACTGATAAAACCAATAGGTCACCTGCTTTCTATATTTTGGTGATTTGACCCTTTGACAAAGCCAGTAGGCCTGCCTTACTTGAACGGACTCAGTTTATATTGTTATGTGACATAGCTGTGTACGCCTGCGGGCGTTTGGACACTGGGACTGGCTGCCGGCCAGTCCCTGCACCCAACCCAGACCACACATGGCCGAAGACATCTTACTTTGTTTAAAAAATATAAAATTGAAATTCACTGAAAAAGCTCAAGTTAAAGTGGCATAGTTAGGAATGGTAATATCTTAATATCTTTTAAAAACTCAAATTCACTGAAAACAAAAGTTAAAGGGACGTTATAGTTAGGGGAAATGCCAGTTAAAATTCATGGTTTTACACAAACAAGACCTCTGAAATTCACCGGTTATAGCCATCTCAAGTTACTGTAACTCCTTCCCTAAAGTAACTATAATTTGCGCCCTCACCATGCACTGCCAATTAAATGAAATTATACATCACTCATTGCATGTTCTATGACATAATTGATATCACTGCAACATCTGAAATGACATAATTCCACTATGCATGGCGGGGACGAAAGTTAGTTACTTGAGAAAACTGAATTTCAGTGGTTTCGTTCGTTTAAAACCTTATATTTTAACTGACATTTTCGCCCAACTTTGAGATCCCTTTAGCCTTTTTTTTTTCTTCAGTGAATATACATGTAAAAACAAATTATAATTGTCTGTAATGATTAGAAGAGGTCGACCTGCATGTTTGGTTGAAGAGGTGTGTGGTTGTGGTGTGATGTATTTGGAAAAAGCTGGGTGAGGTACGGAAGATCCTCACACGTGATCTGGTTGTGTTGCAGTGAGTACAGCACTGCTCATATTAATGTTTATAAAGTGAGAGCGAGATAGCTCACCATTCATGCGGCATTATTTTACCTGAAACGTTGTTGTTGTTCTGAAGATATATTGGATTTATATAGCACTTACTACCCTTGACGAGACGTTGAAGTATTATCAGGGCCACTGGAATTATGCATTTGTGCGGCTGCTGCATTTTTCGCATATAGGTTTGCTGCATTTGCCACAACACATCTGTTTGCATAATCTGCAGATAACAAAAAAATTGTGTTTCTAGCTCAAACGGTTCAAAAGTTACTAAAAATGCAGTGACACAGGTTGTCGTGCAGTGGAAGGCCCTTTGCAAAGTTTAACTGATCACCTTTCTGTTGCTTATTGCTATATTTGAGTGTTAATCTGGTACTGAGGTGCAACCAATGCCCAGAAGGTGTTAACTAGTTTAAGAATGACAAAATAATAAAGCAATATCATAAAATGTGCCGCATTAGGTCGCATAATTTGCCTTTTCTTGTTGCATAATTTACTATACCCAGCCGCATAATTAGGCCCTCCACTGCCTCTTAATTTCAGCGGTCTTTAGTATTCTCTTATGTTGCATTGTGGCTCACTAGGTGGGTTTTCTTTGAGTTGCTTAGCCATATTTATATGACCTTGCCTTTCAAAACTATATTTTGGCAAAAAGCCATAAGAGTACAAAAAGACATGTAAAAAAAACACTAAAGTCATGCAAGAATATACCATAAAAACAATAAAACCCATTTAAAACGACATCATAAGAGAATATAAATTAAAATCTCTATGGCCAAAACATTTCATAAGCTCAGGAAGAGAAGCACAGAGTTATACAAAAGCTAACTTAGACCATATTTTCACAAAGTGCAAGAGGGAAGCGAAGACTTCAGTGGGACCCTAAACTTTCTTGGTGTAAACAAATACATCTTACTCCATGGATTCTCAAAGTGCACGTGCAAAAAAGGGGAAGAAGCCTCTAAAAGACCCTAAGCTTTCTTAATGGCCTTTCAAATACCAAGGTGGTTTTCTAATTTCCTTCCCTCTGTGGTGAGGAAGTGCCATAGCTTGCTGGCTTGGACCTTGAAAGAGCGTCACGCAAGCCAGGTGTTGATGAAGTGAGACCCTTCCAGCTGTAAGTGTGTCTGAGCGGGGGCTTCAACTAGACAGATGGGGGAAACATTTTTCTTAGAAGAAGTGTTGGTTGGATCCATGCAGTGCTCAATGTGTTAAGCACAGTGAAACCCTGGGAGCCAGTGTGAGGTCTCGAGGGCTGGAATTATGTGGTCCCATTGTTTCAAGTCTAGACCTACGGCGACTGCTGAATTTTGCACCCACTATAATTAGGTCGAGACTGGGCAGCACATGTGCTGCTCTGCGAGGCATGCTGTATTAGAGGATGGACTCGAAGCCTCGCCCATATTATTCATTGGTTTGTGTCATTGTCCTTCATAAATGCTGGCTTCTGATTCGTTAATAGGCTTGTTAGTCCCTCCTTAGTACCACCTTGTCTTCATTTGTAACCGCCCATGAGGACTGGCCTTTTACTTCTGTTACAGGGTGAGTCTTCTTTAGTCAGTAAGCACTATTTTCTTTAATGAGTTTCTCCTGCTGCAGCCAGACCTGCTTTCCTGCAAAATTCAGCGCGCCATGCGCACTTTCACTTTCCAAGCAGCCCGTGACAATGGCGGCCACTTCTCTGAAATGAAATAGGTCTCACATTTACAAGAGTTTGAGCTATTGGCATTGTAAATGACCATGCCTTTTATTTAGATGTTAATTATCAAAGCGGATAAATAAAAGGCATTGTCATTTACAATGCCAATAGCTTAAACTCTCGCAAATGCGAGACCTATTGCATTGCAAATGCTGGTTTGTCTAGGAGGGATTTCTGTTTTCCAAGGTGTAGGCAAATTGTGTGAGCGGAGTCTCGCTGGGGACATCAGGGTTTAGACTGAGCAGGTGTGAGGAATTCACGGCAGCCTCTGGCGCGGTTCCAGGGTAAAACCTGCATCAAGATTCACTCCTGTGCTGTTTGTTGTGTATGTTTTTGGGGTTCCTCTCTAGGTCTGCAGCTGAGACTGGGATCACTTGCGCCACATCTATGAATTAGGGGTTTGTCCGGGTTGACGTTAAAGTGTTCGGCGTCCATCCACTCTTTGCCTGCGAGCAGGCTCAGTGTCAATGGGGGGTCAGGACGTCTGTCACTGTGGTTAACGATGTTGACGATAGTCTGTGCAGTAAGAAAGGCTGACCCGTGGGGGGGGGGGGGCTGGGCACAGTATGTTGTTGCATCTCTAAGCATCACGTCAGAAATGAAATGTAAACTGGGGCACGCCCAATCAACTATATTTAGGTGTCAACATTTGTGACAAAACAGACATTAAAAACAGAGGCTGCTTTGTGTTGCTGTTGATTATAGTTTGTGTATTAACATTAACACTGGGAGTACGTTGCCATGGTATTAAACGTCCATTGAATCGGCGTGCGTGTGGTTGTGACGAGAGGCCACGAGCCGTGCCGCGGCCATTGTCCAACTGCGGACGCAGAGGAGCTCGGCCCGAGCGCCTTCAGGGTGATCAAGGAAGCCTCGCGCAGCTCTACTCGCCTCCCCCCGCCCCCTTGGGTCTGCTCCAGGAACAAAGCCACTATTATGAAGCTCCAAAGTAATCTAAGCCACTTCAGTGCGCTAGAACAGTAAGATGCCGAAAAACCCGAAGGCTGCTTGTAGGATTTATCCATACGTTTTTCAGCAGTGGTTGGTGATTCGTTCTATATGCCACCCTTATCTGGACACGGGGTTCAATTGTTGAATTACGTGAAGCCCCCGTCGCCAATCACTTCCTGCTGGGCTAGCATTGGGACACAGCAGCTAACGAACTAGGGAGCCAGGGCTGCCTTTGCAAGCGTAGGGTGACTGGATTAGTAGATTCAGCTCTGACGTGCATCTGTCACCGTCACGCGCCTGACCAAACACCGGCTGGGGAGAGACAGCACAGGGTCACACCATGTGATAGACTGGTCCCTGGATCCTAGGAGACCAATGGAGAAGAGGGGCACTGGATAAGCTCCTCTCCCAACACTTCGAGGAAGCTTGCACTGCTATTGTCGTGCTGGACCTGTTCTGAGCGAGGGAAGCTTGCACTGCTATTGTCGTGCTGGACCTGTTCTGAGCGAGGGAAGCTTGCACTGCTATTGTGCTGTACATGTTCTGAGCGAGGGAAGCTTGCACTGCTATTGTCGTGCTGTATCTGTTCTGTGCGAGGGAAGCAAGCTTCCAATGCTGTTGTCCCGCTGTACCTGTTCTGTGTGAGGGAATCTTGCATGGTTATTGTCATGCTGTACTTTAAGCATGTGAGAGAACCGTGCACTGCTTCTGCCTGAACTGTAGCGGTTCCGTGTGTTTTTTAGGCTAGCAATGCAGCTGCGTGTGCTGTTCTTGTGCAGTGTGTTTTAGTAAACACTCAAAGCCTTTCCACAATAGACAAATCAAATGCTTGTTTTGAGCTGTAGTCTGTTTGCGTCAATGGAACCAACTGGATGCTATCACCGGATGACGATTTGTAAAAGACTCCAAGACTGGACTCTTACACAGGCAGCCCTGCCCAAGGTCTACACCTATAGGACCCGGACCCCCCAGGATGATCCCCCGCCCTGCCCCCAAGTGGTCCAGCCCACAATCAATGCTACTACTTCAAGAGAGTGGGTATAACTTGGCCATGTTTAATTTCCAACCAATCATAAACATGACAAAAACATTTACATCTTATACATTTATGGTCTTAATATTTCACTTTTAATATCGACATTTATCCTCCAATATCATCAGCACCAGTTATGGAAATTTACTTTGTTCCAGCACCAAGGGGCCCTCAGGCTCGCCTCCTCTGAACTGAGAACCACGCAAGGCGCAACCCACCTGCGTCCTTGAGCGGTGGGCCCCAGCCCTCTGGTCCTTGTCCGCCATTTTCGGGGCCCACCCCTTTACCACCAGGCTGCCAAGGAGGCTCGTAGGGAATACCCAGGGGCCGCTGCCCCATGCCCTAGTTCGTGACCTGGCGCCCTTGCCTCCCCAGCCGGTGACCCCATTCTCCCTGCGGAGAGCTTACCGTCTCTCCCCTCAGTGCTGGCCTAGGGAGTACGTAATGAGGACTCCCGTTACCCTGCAAGTCAATGTTCTGTGGTCTCCTTTCCGCCACTACTCTCTCCTCCGAACCTCCCCTCAAACCACTACTCATAGGGACGGGTGGGTGGGAGATTCCGCGAAGCTGGTAGTCCTGTGGTCCGGCGCAGGAAAAAGAGGCAAAGCTGGGTGGCCCAGAAGCCTAAATAGGCCTATTGCCTCCACCCCTTCCTACGCCGGAAACACGTCACTGGGGACCCGGAAGTACCTCCTGGGGCCGGTCGCCAATCGGGCTAACCCGGCCGATGAGTGGGGGCGTGGCGAGGATCCGGGAGGCCGGGCCCTAATGGCGCGCTCTCCAAATCTCGCGCTTTTCCAAAGAGATTCAGTCCATAGTTTGTACATAAGCAACCAATGATGTAACGGTCAACATTCTAAGAACACACATTGGCAAAGCCAATAGGCTTCGCTTTTCGGAACTACTGGCATTGTAAATGGTTATGAGCGATGCTGTGCAGCAGAGCTAAAGAGGAAACACAACAACAAAAGTGCTATAACGTAGCCACAGCAGCCATGTCATTTTGTAGGAGCGTGCACCATGCATGTACACATCTGAAAAATGTACAAGGCTTTTTTGTCTTTATTTACTGGTCCAAGTTGGATCAGTAAATTTTAAAAAAAGGTAGCCCCAAAGCATTTTTTTTTTAATGGGCGGGGAAAGCAACAGAGCGCGAGGGTGCAAGCAACACGGAGGGCACATGTGTGGGGGTGGGGTCATGGAGGATGTGGTCAAACACGGAGGGAGGCGGGAGGGGTACACAACACAGGCAAGAGAGCAACAGAGCGCAGAGGAACAGCAACACATGGATAAGAAAGTGCAATGTGGAGCATGTAGAGGCATAGGGGTGAAAAAGCAAGGCAGGGGCAGAAGCGCACATGGGCAAGCACAACACTGAGGGGCATGAGGGAGAAGCCCACAGGGGAGAGAAACATGGAGCTCGGTGGAGGTGTGAAGAAAAGTACACGACGGGGATGACAGCTGGAAAACACATGCCCCCTTAGAGTAGTTAACCAGAAAGAAAAAAAAATAGTGTGAAAAGTAAGCATTGGAAAGACACAAGTAGTGAAGCCATGTTCAAGATGAGGGGCAAACAAGAGGAGGAAGGAAAGCCCACACAACCAATTTTTGAAGCAGAAGCAAGGTTGACTGCATTTGTAGGTTGCTTTATTAAAAGCTTGCCATTTAGTGTGATTAACACTGCGTTTTCTTAGTCTCATTGCACAGCATCCGATTGCCTTGTACAGTTTAATTGCTAAGTTAATGCAAATATGAATCTTGCCCTAGGGATCACAAACATCCTACCACCATAACTTTCCATGAAAACAACAACCAAATTTTGAGTTGCAAATGGTTGTTAAAACTGAAGAGCTTCTACAGGAATGGAGAGCCTTGTTGAGTGAAAGAGTGGTGGTGGGTAGGGTAGAGAGGTTATGGTGGTAGTGGCGATTTTGGTGGTGAGGGTGAGCTGATGGTGATAGAATGGTGGTGGTAATGATTCTTGTCATGACGTGCTAAAATACACTGTGTATCCCGTAGCAAGGGGAATGCTAATAGGAGATGGAAAAAGGGAGCCAATCCACATTTGAAAACGGAAATAAATTAGCACTGGATTAAGGAAACCAGAGACTTTTTTACTGATAATATAGAACGACAGGACAAGAGAAGCCGAGTAGGTCTACATAAGTACGATTCGTAAAGGACTCGAATATTCACCACCTAGTAAAACACCGAAAAGTATTATCAGAAGTGGAGGATGCAATATACATAAATTCAAGTAACTTGAAATATTTAAAGAACAGAAACAGTAAGCCCTGAAGAAGCACATTTGTGGACGAAACATGTTGGCTGTAGGCAGTATTGCTGTATAATCATGATACATCGAGAGAACAAGAATAAGAAAAGAAAATACTACGAGAAAGTTTAAAGTCTTTTGTTGGTTAACAGTAAAATTTGGTATATATATATATATATGTGTGATCATGTCTGGCGGCCGAAACGCGTCACTTTTGGACATAGATGTGTGAATAAACCCATCTGTTGAATACTTCTGCCTTTGGAGTCTGTGCCTGTGGTGTTGCGCTGCTGCTGCTGCCGTAGCGGATACATTCCTGGGATTTTCGTGGTGATATATATATATATATATATTCACTGAAAAAAAACACAGGTTTCAGGGACGTTATAGTTTCACTCGTACAAAACCAGAGAAATTCGGCCGTTATAGTTAGTTCAGCTAACTACAACTCGCGCCCCCGCAATGCTGATGACGTCACATATTACATCATTCATGACATGGTCAGTGACATCACTGATGACATCATCCAGTGACTGTTTCTGTAAAGTTTAAATAGGATATATATATATATATATATATATATATATATATATATATATATATATATATACCAAGGTGTATTGAAGAATGAGTGGGTGTATAAGTGTCTGGATGGATGATTTAGTAGGTGCATGACTGACTGTATAAGTGAGTGATTAAATGTGTCTTACTGAATGCATGGGTTAGTGACTGATACAGACATTCACACAGTTTAGTTTGTCAGTTGGTGTGTAAGCGGTTGCATGGGTTGGTGAGTAGCTAAATGAGGATCTATATGGGTTATGGATTGGTTGTCTGAGTATCTGTTTGGTTGTCTGAGTATCTGTATGGGTGCCTGAGTGTCTGTGTGGGTGGGTGGGGGGTGTGACTGTGCATAGATGTGTGAGTGGATGATTCACTGGGTGTATGGGTTCAAGAGGGCATCTGTGAAGGGCTGTGTGGGTGAGTGTGTGTATGGGTGTGTTGGTGAGTGAATGGATGCCTCAATGGTACATGTGTGAGTAACTGCATATGTGAAAGGCAGTATATGTGAGTGTTGGAGTGTATAAATGACTATATGCAAGAGTGAGTGATTGTGAGAGTGCTGTATGGATCAGTGTGTGCTTGTATTCGTTATCGTATAAGAGTGTAAATATGTGTTAGTATATATTTGAATAAGTGATGTGGTGTGTGTGTATAACTGTATAGGTGAGTAAATGGGAGTGTGATTGTTTCTTTGCATGACTGACTAGGTGTGTGAGTAACTCTATGGATGAGTGGCGGTGTGTGAGTGTCTGTATAGATATGCGAGTGTATATGATAATGACGTATTGATGGTTGACTGCATGTATGAGTGACTGTATGGGTGAATGAGTGGATGTGTGTGTAGACCTAGGAATTAGTGAGTGGGTATGTACTAACTGGTATTGGTGTGTCTATGGTTTTGAAAATGGTAGTCTGTATTTTAGAGTGGGTGTATCAAAGGTTATATTAGGGTATGAGGAGGTGCATCAGATCACTTGGATGAGGTCATCAGTGAAGTCATCAGTGATGTCACTGACCATGTCATGAATGATGTAATATGTGACGTCATCAGCAGTGCATTGCGGGGGCGCGAGTTATAGTTTGCTGAACTAACTAGAACGGCCGAATTTCTCTGGTTTTGTACGAGTGAAAGGTCCAACTAACTATAACGTCCTTGAAACCTGTGGTTTTTTCAGTGAATTTCTAAGGTTTTTTAAATGCTAATTTCTAACTAGAACGTCCCTGAAACGTATGTTTTTTTTCAGTGAATTTCAAAGGTTTTTTAAATGCTAATTTCTAACTATGCCTACAAAGGTAGGACATGTGAAGAAAGAGGAAGAAAAGCGCAGAAAGAAGCAAGACAAATGCAGAAAGAGGCAACAGAAGTCTAGAAAGACAAAGAAAAGTGCAGGAAGAAGCAAGAGCTGTGCAGAAAGAACCAACAGAGGAGCAGAAAGTCCTCCTGTGCCCCCAATGTTTTGCTGACAGGTACTGGTGGTTACTGACTAACCAGGCCTAGAGCCAGTGCTATGCTAAAAGACACTTGGAATACAGTGAAAACACCTACATACACTAGGGACCACTATGCGTTGGGGTACCCCGGTGATTAGCATGACCTCCTCTGTATTTGCCATGAGTTAGTGCCTGGGTCATTGCATGAGTACATGGGTAGTGACTGGATGATTAGAGTACTGCAAGGAGAGTGCATGGTGAATTTATAACTGCTTGTGTTTTGGCAGAGTGATTGGATTAGTACATGGTAGTGGCTGGGTGATTGGAGGAGTGCACGGGGAGTGAGTGTGATTGCTGGACTGCATGGGTACTACCTGGGTAATTGGAGGAGTGAATCAGTAGTTGGTTACAGGACTGCATGGATAGTGCACATGTGATTGTAGCACTGCATGCGTTAGTGTCTGGGTCATTGCATGAGTACATGGATAGCGACTGCATACTTAAAGTGCTGCAAGGAGCGTGCCTGAGTGAATTTATAAGTACTTGGGTACTGGCAGAGTGTTTGGATTAGTACATAGTAGTGGCTGAGTGACTGGAGGAGTGCACGGGGAGTGACTGGGTCATTGCATGAGTACATGGGTACCGATTGGCTGATTAGAGTACTGAAAGGAGAGTGCATGGTGAAATTATAAGTGCTTGGGATTTGGCGGAGTGATTGGATAAGTACATGGTGCTCGCTGGGTGATTGGAGGAGTGCATGGGTAGTGACAGGGCGATGGCTGGACTGCATGGGTAGTGCTCATGGTATTGTAGCAGTGCATGAGTTAGTGCATGGGTCATTGCATGAGTGCATGGGTAGTGACTGGATGATTAGAGTACTGCAAGGAGAGTGCATGGTGAATTTATAAGTGTTTGGCAGAGTGATTGGATAAGTACACATATGTCACATCAGGCCCGCCCCCTCCCTTCACCACTGTGCAAATGCACCTCCTGGCGGGTTTTAAGTTGGGGGATTAATTCCCCTTGAATCCCGAGGGTCCCTGGGGGCCAACTAGCCCACCAGGGACCTCCAGTAAGCGCCACAGAGCTGCGTTGCAGAGAGGTGGTCTGAGGTCACGCCCCTTTTTACACCTCTCTGCAACGCAGCTCTGTGGCGCTTAATGGAGGTCCCTGGTGGGTTAGTTGGCCCTCAGGATTCAAAGTGACTTAATCCCCCAACTTAAAACGCACCACGGGGCGTGTTTGCACAGTGGTGGAGGGAGGGGGCGGGGCCTGATGTGACAAGTGTGCAAACGCGCCCCGTGGCGCGTTTTAAGTTGGGGGATTAAGTCCCCTTGAATCCTGAGGGCTCATGGGGGCCAACTAGCCTTGAATCCTGTGGGTCCCTGGGATCCAACTAGCCCACCTCTGCAAGGCAGCCCTGTGGCGCTTACTGGAGGTACCTGGTGGGCTAGTTGGCCCCCAGGGACCCTCAGGATTGAAGGGGAATTAATTCCCCAACTTAAAACGCGCCACGGGGCGCGTTTGTAGAGTGTTGCTGGGAGGGGCGGGGCCTCCGGTGCGATGCCGGCTTTTTTTTTAATTTTAATTTCTTTTTTTGAAGGGGGGCTGTGTGGCCCCCCTTCCTTTCCTATTTTTTGGGCCCCGGGGACCCCATCCCCCAGGGCCTGACCCCTATTTTCTTTTTTAAACGGAAGGAGGCCGCGTGGCACCCCTCTCGAGGCCATTTTCGGCCCCGGGGACCCCATCCCCCGGGCATGGCCAGTATATATGTGTGTATGTATATATATATATATATATATATATATATATATATATATATATATATATATATATATATATATATATATATATATATATTGCCTTAAAAAACTCGTTTGAAGAAAAAAATTATAATTCATCAAAAGAAATAACAGGTCCTCGGTTAATCACTACCTACAGCAATGAGGAAAGAAAAATCAGGTCCATAATTAAAAAGAATTGGCCTATAGTGCTCACCGACTGTGTGTTAGGGAATAGACTCCCTGAGACCCCGACGATCACCTTTAGAAAATCAAGAACAATGGGATCAAGATTGGTCAAGAATAGCCCTGAATTACCCCAGACAGGGACCTGGCTTAAACCAAGACAAGGTTTCACAAAATGCTCTTCCTGCAGAGCTTGTAAGTTCGGAATTAACAAAACTCACTATCTCACTCCATTTTGTGAAAAAGAGATCGCTATTAGGGGACGCTTCAACTGCAGGACTGAGTATGCGGTGTATGTTCTGACATGCACCTGCGGCCTCAATTATATCGGGAGTACGA
>CAWUFW010000242.1:2280000-2425000 GCA_963921515.1 Calotriton arnoldi | reverse complement strand
TCAGCCAGGATAACCCCGACGCCGACTTTACCATCGCGAGGACGTGGGAGAGGCAGAGGAAGAGGACGAGGCAGAGGCAGGGGCGGAGTAAACAAAGACGCCTCAAACGTAAACACAGATCGAAAAAATTCCGAGCCCGTGGGAACAAGAAAGAGAGGCTCAAAGAAAACACAGTAATGGATGCCCAAATGGTAAATAGAACTATTGTTAATCTGTCTATACGTTCTTTGTCCTATTTTGAGAAATCTACTTTATGCCTAGGCTTGACATTTTGTCCCACAGAACTTTTTAATTATGCCAATACTCGTATAGACATTTTTAAATTCATAAGAAAAATCAAACTAAAAAAATGGCATGTATTGAATAACAGTGAAGGGCAAGTGTATAGAACGCCAGGTAATATTCCAACACAACCAGGACTTACGGTGGGAGATGCCACAGTATTACAGACAATGCTTGAATTGGAAGCTTCTCATACAGAGGGCATAGAGGATCAGAATGAACTGAGTTGGCCAAATATGGTGACGGATAAAGCAGCCTGTACACCATTTAAACCACAATCAGTATTTTATCCGAACCTTTCTCATGATTCGATTGATACATTTCACGATGTTGTGAATAAGGAATTGATAAAACAAAAACATTTGAATATACATCAGAAAACAAGAAACTATAATCTGTCTTGTAAACAACGTAATTTGATTCTATCTCTAGCTAATGATAATAGCTTGGTTATACGTCCATCTGATAAGGGTGGGAATGTTGTTTTATGGGACAAACAAATGTACATCGATGAGGCAGAAAAACAATTGAACAACTATGATTTTTACTGTACCTGTAACACAGCAACATACAATGCTAGTATAACCACCACATGGCAAAAACTATCAGAATGGCAGGAATTGGGTATTATTTCTTGGCAGGAATATTGTTTTTTGAAACAAGATTTCCCCAAATTACCTATCTTGTATCTCTTACCGAAGATACATAAACACCCAACTATACCACCAGGGAGACCTATTGTTTCTTCAATAGGGAATGTTAACGAAAAAGTGTCTAAGTATGTTGATTATTTTTTGAAAGAATACGTCATGGAATTACCATCGTTTGTGAAGGATACTAAAGATTTTCTTAATAAAATAGGAGGATTTAGTTGGGATGAAAGTTATTATCTCATTACCCTAGACGTAAATTCATTGTATACCATAATCGACCACTCCCAGGGAATTGGAGCCTGCATGCATTACTTGGGAACTAGAGCCATTGAGTATTTAGAGCATACACGCATGTTAGCAGACATGATGATGTTGTGCTTAAAGAACAACATCTTCATGTTTAATGGAAAATTATACAGACAGGTGAGGGGCACAGCGATGGGGACGTGCTTCGCACCTGGGTTTGCAAACCTTTTCTTGGGGAAATGGGAGGAGGAAATACGTCAGGACCATCTATTAATAAAAGATTTTGATTCAGTAAGGATATGGCTGAGATATATTGACGATCTACTGATTGTCTGGAGTGGAAGTGAAGAAAATGCTGTTGCCTTCATTGAAAAACTTAACCATAATCCATACAATATAGTGCTAACACATACCATCAGCAAGGTTAGTGTGGACTTTCTTGACACCCGTATTGAGGTTCAAAATGGTAACCTTGTTACTAGCCTATACAGAAAAGAGACTGCTGGTAACAGTCTCCTTCATGCCCTCAGTGGACACCCAGATTCCCTTAAATGGAGTATTCCATATGGGGAGCTACTGAGGGCAAGAAGGAACTGCAATACTGAAGAGAGATTTCAGGAGGAACAAAAGGTTATGCTAAAGAGGTTCCGACAAAGAGGTTATCCAGAATGGGTCCTAGATAGAGCTGTAAGCAAGGTTAATGATGTCAGTAGGGAGAAATCACTGGAACAGACAGAAGGTAAACAGAGACAAGAGAAAGAAAGTGGTATCAGAGTGATCACAACGTTTAACAACAGATCCAGTAAAATTCGTAAAATCCTAACAGACAGTTGGAAGATCCTACAAACCGATGCAGTTGTTGGTAAAGATGTAGGAGTAAGACCCCTTATTACGTATAGAAAAGGAAAAAGTCTACGTGATATTTTAGTTAAAGGGGATATAACCGTAACTAAAAAGAATGATTTCCATCAACTGAAAGGGTTTTATCCATGTGGGCACTGTAGGAATTGTCGATTCAGCCCTTCTGTAAAAGAATTCAGTATCCCAGGAAGAACTAATAGATGGAAAATCAACCAATTTCTGACATGTAGTAGTACTTTTATTGTCTATGCATTGGAGTGTCCATGCAAGCTCAGATATGTAGGCAGTACAACGTGTATGGTGAAAAAAGAATCATGGAACACCTTAGAGCCATAACAAATGTAAATACTGTCTACCCGATTGCCAGGCATTTCTTGGAATACCATCAGTCCAATAATTCCTTATTGCGATTCTTTGCAATTGAACAAATAGTCCCAGGTCTAAGAGGTGGCAATAGGGAATTGTCACTGAGACAAAAGGAATCCAAATGGATTCTAGAATTAGAAACTAAATTTCCAGGGGGACATAATCTTGATGAGGAATTAGCCTCTCATCTCCACGTTCGTTGAACATAAAATGTGTATGTTGTTTGCAATATACTATCTTGTCTGTATGTATTTGCTCCGCAAAAGATGTTATATTTATCTATCTCTTATTTGGGTTCTTTTTTTCACAGGAAGAAAGGAGGGGACCCACCGTCTGGACGGTCACTTCACGGGTTCCCTATCCTTTTCTTCCCCGGGCTCGGATGTCACTGAATCCAGATAAGGGACTTTTATGTTAATAGCAAAAAATTTGAAAACAATTTGGAGAAAAAGCAAAAATGAAATAATGTTGAAATGTATTTTATAAGGAGCACTTTAGTTGATTATTTAGTATCACTTTTATTCACGAGCATTTTATATACGAAATTGTTTTTTGTTAATGATTTGGGTATCACATAGAATTGATAACAAGTATCATGTGTATTAGTAATTGAATATTAGTTTATGATGGACAAATTAGACGATATATGCCTAAAATTCATGGCATAAAACCCATTACAGGAAAATCGGCACTAAACCGAATCAAAGTACGTAGGAACATGCTATACAGGTGTTAGCCACTAGAGCTATGAAAGTGCCAACTTGAGCGTTACTTCATAATAATAAGACATCATGTCCAGCAATATGACTATAAGTTTTAACGTACTGTATTGGGCGACGAATGAAGTATGAAATGAACTTATGTATTGTTTGGCACTAGACCGAAATCATTGTGTTCGCCGATCATGCTGGGTATATCGTTGATATTAAGGTTACGACAATTTCCTTTATTATAGAATGTTTGACACTAAGTCGTGAAATACATGTTTTCACTGAATTAATAGTACTTACAGCTATAATTTGCCCATTACAAAATGTCTGCCATTTTACCATGATGCTGGTAGTTACCTGAAATGTAGTCCCTTATCGATTTTCACTATTGTGGGTGTGTTTTTTACTTTATTTAAACATGCTGGAAATGCTTTTTTGTTCGTGTGATCAAGACTACGGTCGAAACGCGTAACGAGCATTAAATAGCTATCATTGTTACCTGATCTCAGAGTGTGCGTTTATTTTGAATCGTTGTTGAGAATATATACACACATATATATATATACACACACATATATATATATATATATACACACATATATATATATATACACACACATATACACGGCGTGGGCCCCCCTCAGGCCGTTTATGGCCCTGGGGACCCCATCCCCCGGGGCCGGCCTTTCCTTTATTTAATTTATTTATTTTTGGGGGGAGGGGGGCCGCGTGGCCCCCCTCCCAGGCCACTCCTGGCCCCGGGGACCCATCCCCCGGGGCCTGGCCTGTCCGTTGGGGGAGCCCCAATGCCCCCGCAGTCCCGCTGCCTCCCCGCCTCTTGCGGGAGCCGGCATTGCTTTTCCACACGGGGAGCTGCTGACATGCAGCTCCCCTTGTGGAAAAGCAATCTGCTTTGGATTTTGGAAGCGAGAGCAGGAAACCTGCTCTCGCTTCCAAAATCCAAAGCAGAGTTTGCTATGGCAGGGCGGGAGCCGCACGGCTCCCGCCCTAGCAAACAGCAGTGTCCCAGGGGTGGGCACCCCGGGACACTGCAGGAGCCGGCACTGGGGGGGTAGCGGTCCCCAGGGCCATGGAGGGCTCCAGGAGGGGGGCCGCGCGGCCCCTCTCCCTTCGTGAAAATAGCCCCGGGGAGGTGGTGGTCCCTGGGGCTCGGGGGTCCATAACGGATCCCCCATTTTACAGTTTTAGTGTCCCGGGTAGGTGGCGGTCCCCGGGGCATGTGGGGGGGGCTCAAGCCCCCCCACACAGGTTTAATTATTTTTAAAAATAGAAGCCCCGGGGGTGGCGGTCTCCAGGGCAGCGGGGGGCCATGTGCCCCCGCGAATATTTAAGAAAAGCCCCGGGGGGTGGCGGTCCCGGGGCTTGGGGGGGCCTTGGAAGCCCCCCACACATTAATAAAAAAGATGCCCCGGGGAGGTGGCGGTCCCCGGGGCTGCGGGAGGGCCGCGTGCCCTCCCGCATATTATTAATATAGCCCCGGCGAGGTGGCGGTTCCCGGGGCTGCGGGCCCCCGCAATTATAAATTGGGCAATGCACCCAGGACCTGGCCCACCCTGGGGCCTCATTTAAATGAATCGCGGGAGTCCGCGCTTCATTTTTTTTAATAATTTCGGCGGGATTCGCGACCCCAGCGCGAATTCCGCCAAAATTATTTTTAAAAAAAAGCTTTTTTTGGCCCTGGGGGTCCTTGTGGGAACCCCTGAGCAGACCTAGGGGGTCAGGGTGTTTCTACCCTGCCCCCTTTTCTTGTTTTTTAATATTTTTTCTACTGTTTTCTTGTGACTCGGTTCTACCGAGTCACAAGTTGGCTGCCAACACTTCCTGGTTTGGAGTGTTGGCAGCCAATCACAGTGAAGCTCGTGGTCGGGAGGGTTCGCGAATCCACCGCTGCCCTAGATATCGAAACTTTTATTTTTTGAATCTCAGCAACTACTGAACGGATTTACACCATTTAAAAAAAAAAAAAAGGTCGCTTTCTGAACCAAGCACTACCTTTTTGCCAAATTTGGTGTAATTCCGTTCAGCAGTTCGGACTGTAGCCTTGGCTAAAGTTTCCTATGGAAAATAACATGGGGAAAACGCGTTTTGGGACCCCCTTTTTCTCGGCCTCCGCTTAACGAATCACCCCGAACCTTTCAAGACAGGAGCTGACCGGAGCTGATCACTAGTTTTGAAAATTTCACGAAGATTCGTCAACCGGCGCCAAAGTTATTGGGAAAACAAAAAACGCTTTTCCTATGGAAACTAGGTCCTAACTAGAACTACCTACTGGCGACCGCCAGTAGGTAATATATGTGTGTATATACATACATACATATATACATACATACATACATACACATACACACACACATATATACATACATACAAAATAAATCAGACCTACGCATCTATCGTAAATGCTTATAATAAAAAGATTAGATCAGTGGTTTCCAAAATTACTTTTTAGAATTAACCAATCAGACCAAAAGCTTTTATCACTGGCTTGTCACCATTATCAGTTCAGAACTACTGTATGTAACCATCAGAAGTCATAAAATTACATGTGCAAAAAAAAACAAAAAACAGCTGACAACAATAAGCAATCCTGTCTAAAAGGGTATAACGGGGAATTTCGAAGTGCTACTCTTGTGCCCCGAGGGTTTTTCACAGGTGGAAACAAACACTACAACCCTCGACTACAAAGGTAAATCAGCGAGATTCCCGGTAACAAAATACAGGTCTCTGAGCTTTAATTCAGTGTAATGACAATCCACGCTTAAAGGCCTACTGGAGTTAAATGCTTTTCAAAATCAATAAGTCAGTTCTATTACCTTTGTCATAACGTTTGATAATAAATCAGGGCAATAGCCTTGATCAAGGCCTTTTTGCCATAACCAGCTCAGACCTGTATCGAGCGTACGTTTTCCCACAAGGCAATTAGTGCAATACAAGTACTCTTTGTCATCAGAAGCACAATTCTGCCCAATCAAAATCTGTACTCCAGGAAATCAACTTTGGACAGAGTGAAAGCCTCTCGCTCAGTGGTCATATTTACAATATGCAACTCTTGCCAAAATGGCATAACAAGGATTCTCAAGATGCAAACCTTCTACACCTAGGGTTTGTCACCAATGGAAACCAAAAGCAAAACCCTTGCCTACTATGGTAAGCTCCGAGATTCCCAGTAACAAAATACCAGTATACTTTCCTTAACAGAGTGCAATCACACTCCACCAGAAAAGACCTAATGACTAACATGCTTTTCACGATAAATGTCAGGCCTACTACATTTGTCATAAATTTTCTTAACATGCAGATCAGGCCCATAGTTGTGAACCATGGTTTGTTGCATAAACAACTTTGTCCTGTGTTGAGCCTAAGCTTTCCCACAAAGGCAAAAATGCAATACTAGCACTCTTTTTCAGAGGAAGCGTGCAACTTACGTCCAATCGAAACCTATACTTAAGGCAATCAACATGTGGGCAAAGCCATACACCCTTCTAAGTAGTGATTCTTCAAGCTCTTTCTGTTGCGCACATAAGATTTAGTGACAATTGCGCTGTCAAGTCAGACCTAAAAACAGATTATGTTGTGTTGAGATAAAGTGCATGTTGAGATTTCTGTTGGTAAGATAATAGCGAGGTCTTTATCATCCACTAGGGTCCGTCATAGCTAAGGCCACGTAAACAAAATTAGCGCTCTTTTTTTTCCCCAAATGTGCACACAAGCATTTCAGATGTCACTAGACTAACTCAATGTGTTGCCTCGACTCTGGCCCCTTCTACAGCGGTCCTTTACTCAAAAACCGGAGCTCATTTTTTTATTTAAAGTGTCTAATAACTCTATGAAGTCTCCTTCCTCAACTCCCCAGCCTTCGTGGAACCCTAAAGACCACTTGCAATCCACCACAGCTTTCATAAAGAGGAAGGGCCACACTTACTTCAATTATAACAAAGTATTCTTTTATTTAGCGTTTCAAATCACACTTGGGCTGGTTCAGTGCTTTAAATGGAAAAAAATAAGTGCAGGTACTCGCCAAAAATAAGCAGGGGCGGAGCTTGGGCGGGGCAAGGGGTGGGGCTATATTTTTTACCTTTCTAAGCTTTGTATGCAAAAAATATGCATGCATTGTAAGAATGTCTAACCATTTATATAGTACTTACCAGTAAGTCCTTAATATTAACCAAACTAACCTTTTTTTAAGCAACCTTATAATAATAAAATATTGAGAGAAAAAACACCAAGTTTCATAACGTTTGCCTTGTAGTTTGTATACATATCCTTAATGCAGGATCATGAATAACTAAACTATATGACAAAGATTTTAACTTGTGACCTGCAGGTAACACAATGATCTCTGCAGCAAAAACAGTAACCAACAGAGAGCTCTCTATATAAAAAACAAATCTGTGATCCGCATGTCTCATGCTGTGCGTTACAGCAGGCACATTGATCCTCTATGCAATTTTATGTTCAGTCAAACCTTTGATTAGAAGAATGCATACAGATATTTCCAGCAAGTGCGTTAACCACCAGAGTTATTAAAGTGCCATTGTACCCGGGAATTTACTGGATACACAAAGATCTCTGTACCAGGTAATATTTCGAAATGCAGCAGGTTGTGATGAGTTAGGTGAGGCAGAATACATTTATTATCACATTTGTCTTTTTGTCAAATTCTTTGGGGCAGAGTTTTAAAAAATAATTAAGTTCAGACTTTGCTCTTTGCGACTGCGCCCACTTTCTGCTGCAAACCCTAGGCCTTTGCCAGATCAATAAACCTAGAGTTGGCCTCATGAGTAGCCATTTCTAAAGTACATTTGCCTAGAGGTGTGTGGGCCACCTGCAGGTCGAGCCAGGCTCGAGCCAGATGCTGGGCTCTGGATCAACTCCAGGTTCTCTTGGAACTTCGAGCCCAAAATGAGCCGAAATGTCATGTGGCTTCTGCCTGCTGCACTCGCCGTGCCCTTATACACAAAGTTAAAAACAAAACATTAACATCTGATGTAAAAAGGAGAGATGAATAGGTACTCATTTAGTGGCTAATATGTACAAAGTGAAACAAGAAAACCTGGGATATATCCCGGCTTCTCCACTTAACCAAACTCTGTGATCTTGGGCAAATATTTTGTTTTACAAATCTCCCTTTTTCATTATACCTCAGTATTGCATAATGTGACCTATTAATGTCATAGCTGTACCATGTTAAAGAAACATGCTTTTTTTTATTTTGAAGAGACTTTATCCTATTTTAAGTGATGTTTGTTGGATGATTTACATTCAAACAGTTCCAGGGCTCGGCTCATGCAAGTTCTCTTAGAGCCCAGCCAGACCCTTGGCTCAGCTCTCCCTGTAAATTTGTTGGCTCCCCCGCCACTACATTTGTCTTCTGAATGGTAAACCTCCTGCACCATTTGTTCACATAGCGGGCATTTTTTTAAAAAAGATAAACAAAATTTCACAAAATCATCAGAGAACATAAAAATCACAAAATTATCTCTAGAAAAGATGGAGATGAACTGTTAACACACAATCCCTACATGCAGTCTAAATACATTTGTCCCCTTTCACACACACATGCCCCCTCATACACTTAAAAGCCCATTTCATGCTCTCTGCATCACATTTAGTTTCACACAAACACACAGTACTACTTTTCATTCTCACAGTCATATCCACACTTATTGATTTTACTTTCTGGCCCTCAGACATTCTCTTTCACACGCAGTGCCCCCGACACTGGAGGCCTTCAAATCTTTAACAGGTGCAGCACAAAGTCGGGGGTCGCATTTTGTGCGATGTAGCTATTCGCATATTGAAACCTTTTCAGAGATTGCCACTTGTGTCTCATTGGAAAAGAGATGCTTAGGAGGTGACTTGGGTGCTGCAAATAAACCTAAGTTTATAGTTATGTAACAAATGTTTAACAATAAACGGCACACTAATGAATCAATACTAGCTCTGCAGTTTTTTTTAAAATCATGAATGCATTGATTTAAGTCTAGAGGACAGGGATTTTCTTTCATGTAAATCCCTTTCATTTAAATTGTTGATGGGCGAAGATTTGCGGGCGTTTAAAACAATGGGCATGCGAACAAGCTGTATGCCCTGAACAATGTGTCCCACACTCGCGCCCATTCGGTTTTATGGACACCTTCCCACCCCCTCTGAAAGACACCCTGGATGTAGCTTAGGAGCGCGGCACCAACCACATCAAAACCGGGCCGTTTTGAGTACCGGTACTCTCCTTGTCCGAGGAAAGGTCCCGGTACTCAAGGGGAGAAAATATAGAAGTGCCGGTACTCAGTACCGGTGAGTACCGGCCCATTTAAAGCACTGGGCTGGTTTCTAAACACTGCAATAATAGATTTTCCACTACCCGGGGTTATGTTACTCAGTTTACCGGCCTTGGAAGGATTAATAGTTAAGGTTGCCGCTACCCGTATTCAAACTCATAACCTGCAAATCACAGCAGATGACAGTGACATGTTAAGCTAAATAGTCACTTTGGTGGCCACTAAACAAGACTAAAGTCAAAGGTGGGATTTTTCGGTTACAGAAGAAACTCTGAATAGAGAGATTATACGCGACCACTGGAGAGGCTTTACTGAAGGAATCCTCTCACATTGAAGTCTGAGTATGAGGGTTGGGCGTGGGCATATTCTGTGTAATGAAAATGTAAACAAAAGGAACGATTACTTGTCCGGCTACATCCAAAAATCACAAAAGATTAAGCAGTCGATCATCACAGGCTGCAGGTGTAAAACACTAAACCCCGAACCGGCTTCTTTCGCTGGATACCCCATTCAAAAATATAAACCACGAAAAAGGACATTTTCAATCTAGCTTATTTTCTCACCTGGAGCTCACCCCTACATTTGCCTTTTTGTCAAAAAACAAAAAGACTATGAGAAACAGGCACTCCAGACAGTGGTCCAAGTGGGCGGGATCGGAGGGGAACGAAGTGCCCATACTTAAATTTAAGAAAACCGTTCCCCCTACTTTCCGTGAAAAGACAACCGTCCGGCGACAGTAAATTCCAATAGTTGAAATGCTTCAGCTGAAGTGTAAGGCAGGGAGTCAGTCTCCTGTGCTGTGAAACGAAGGCGGGCAGACAGCTAAACAAGCCTCTTGCAAAGGTGCCTGCTTCACTGAAAGAACAGTAATTGTGCACAACGGGTCAATCTCGAAATATAAAGGGAGTTTGGAAGCGTGTATTGGGTTTAAATTACTGAAATCACTTGACGCGTCCTAGTGAGACAGATTTATTCGTTTTGAACAGTATTGGAAAGGAGTTACCAGCTGAGCTCTAAAAGTGTGCTTTTTAAAGGGGCGTAACACAGGCCCCTGCACCGCAGGGGCTGCAGGGACGTGTTAGCTCCCAACTATTCTCTACTGTTCCAACCAGGATTAAATTCCGTGGCTCTCTGGCTACAGACACAGACCTCTGAAGCACTGGCCCATCCCTAGACACCTTCTGGCCTGCCCGGGGCCGTCAGCTTCTGTCCTTCAGTGCTGTGGTGTAGAGTGGAGTGGAATAGCGTAATGTGGAGTGGCATATAGTGAAGTAGTCGAGTGGCATAGCGTGGAGTGGTGTGTTGTAGAGTGTACTGCACTGTTCAGAAAAGAGCCCTGTGACTCAGATCAGGGACACCACTGTATTTTTCAATTTCTGGTCCTGTTTTTTAACTGAGGAGAACCAGAATTGCAACTCCCAAAAGGCACTGTGGTGTTACAAGAAGCTCCTGGACTTGGACACGGTGTCATCAATGATATGGGATTGTCCTATAAACGTACCTAAATCTAAATCCGTATTTGTAAAGCGCAAACTACTCACCCTTACGGGTCTCAAGGCGCTGGGGGCCGTCGTGGAAATTAAGTGAGCTATTGCCCAGAGTCACATGGTGCTGAGCTGAGCTGCCGCCGGAGCCGGGGATCGAACCGTGAACCCTGTGCTCCGAAGTCAGCTGCCCTGGCCGCTGCACCACACCTCTCCACTGTCCATTAGCCAATAGAGGTTACATAAAGTACAATAGTGCATTTCCCACTGATTAACTTAACTTGCATTTATTTTACATTTAAACTGTTATTTTATGTGTACATACCTGAAGCCAGGCAGGCGGGCCTAGGCTCCGCGCGTCACAAGGAGAGGAGTGGTGGCAACTCCTAAAGTGCGCATGACGCTTTGGCCGGCCATATCGGGCCGGCTAACGCAGCGTTGTGATTGGTCTGAGGATTCTGGGCGGCTGTGCGCTTCCTGCCGAGAGGAGGACAGAGAAAGAAGAGGTGGCGGCCGGCGGTAAAGAGGTAAGTGCTATTCTTTTTTTTATTATTACCCCACCCTCATTCCACCTCCCCAACCAACCCTGGTCAGTAGCAGCCGCTAATGGAATTGACACCGTCAAAAATTAATTTGCATGCATTGTACAGGACACATTACCCCAGCCAGTCTGAGGAGTCGTCCCTGGGTCTAGGGGCAGTCAGTGGCAACATTCGTGGTGTGTTAAACAACGTGTGCCACAAGAACGGAGATTGTACGCTTGACTCTTGAAAGTAGTTCGATCGTGTGAGAAGTTGGCCTGGTATATGCTGTCCACTAATTAAAGTGGGCACCTTGCAACAGTCCAAACGACCCTTATTGATGATTAGGTTAAAGACAACCTTTATTGAAAGCTATCCTAGTGGTAGCTATGGAGAGCAGCCTTCAGGCTAAGTCTCGAAGGAATGTAAAGCAGCCTGTTTTACCAGATCATAACCTCCTGAATGACCAAATGAAAGGAGAACCACACAAGGAATATATAAAATATATGTATTTATTACTAAACACTCTACTAACCTCTTTATAAGATTAGAGAACAAAGCACACAATATTAAATCACTAGAACGACAGTAAATAGCACAATACACAGTGGGCTCCAGGGGGAGACCAAACCATATACTAAGAAAGTGGTATAACAACCACGACTTGACTAGACAGTGCCAAGAGCACGTAGAAACGCTGGGACCCCAAAAAACCACCCAAAGTAGTGACAGAGGGGACCCACGGAGGACGGGTGCAGTGTGTGAACACAGGCGCGAGCTCCGTACAACTCTATGGGAAAGTCGCGGTTGGAAATTTAAAGATTAAGGACACTTCGGAGAGGACTTTAAGCAAACCCAGCTAAACATAGAAGGTTCTAAGGCCAGCACCCTTGAGAGTACCGAGGTACCCGTGTTACCTATCCCAGAGGAGCCGGGTGCATAGGGGTCAAGTGATGTCGGAAACCTTCGTCGTTTTCAATGGCGTGTTGCGGAAAAGTGCTGCTGCCGGGAAGATGAAGTGTCCGGTGTGATCCAAGCCTTGATCAGAGATGAGAAGAACCTGAAAGCAGAGGGGACAGAGTCTGGGTCACTTCAGAGTGACCAGGGGCTCGGGAGACGAATGCCCACCGATATTAGGTGTCTCACTTGCGAAGAGGTGAAGCTTGACACTGCAGCCACGGGGACCAGGAGACGTCTACGACAACCAAAGTCCGGAGGTGAGCTGTCCCACGAAGGATGTCGAGTGCTGGGGGGTCAGTGTCCGGATTGAACACCAACAAGCCTTGGCAACTGTAACCCACGCGGTCAGAGGAAAGATGCTTCTGTGAGGACCAGCAAGGTCCTGGGGACTCTCCAAGCTATGGAGAGTCAGGGAACGTCTGGAGCAACCAGGAAAGCCCTCGGAAAGTCAAAGTTACCTTCACAGGGACCCACAGGTCAACGGACCAGGGATCGCAAAGGGACCTCGAGCTGAATTATCAAATACCAGCCCACGGAACACTCGTGGAGTGTAGGCCGGAAATCTTCAGTGGAATTACTGCTCTGGGTCAGGACTACAAGTAGCCCAAAGCACAGCCTCAGGGATCGCCGAACAGCATATGCTGCTGCAAATGTACACCGTGCACAGGGGTACGGGTTGCACGGTCCCCACAAGGGATACGGGCCTCAGAATTGCTGAGAGCACAGATCAACCCCAGAGACCTCGGGAACCCACCTTCTGTGTTGCAGAAATCTTCGGAGTCCTCAGGAGCTCGGGAGATGCAAACCGGTCAGATGCGTTTAGGTGCCTGCCTTGCAGGGGAGTAACTCCTTTACTCCAAGGGCGATTTCTTCAGTCATCCAGCGTCGTGCAGATCGTCGAAGTACTTGGTTTCTGCAGCAGAGTTTAATCCAGGTAAAATCTAAAGTCCTGTAGTCAGGGGATCCTACTTTATACCCAAGGAAGGGGTGGGACAAACTCTGGGGACCCACCTATGGGAGGGTCAGGCCAGAGGGGTGGCTACACCCATGTCCTTTGTCTAGTTCCGCGCCAGAGCAGGAGCAAATGGCTCCTGCAACCGGTTTGAGCTGGACTATGCACAGGGACACCAAATGTGCCCCCAGTGCAGACATCAAAGCACTCTGAGAGTGCACCCACCCAGCCCCAATACACTAAAGCCTGTCTGGGAGGTGGTCACACCTCCCTGTGACAGGAAACCTATTGTCAAGCCTTCCCCTGCCGGAGTTTCGTCCAGCAGCAGGAGGGCAGACTCGTGTGTGGCTGGCAGCATCCATTTTGTGATGCCAGGGTCAAGAAAGCTGGTACCGGGTGTACCGGTGTTGTCATATTTCTCCCTCTAGGAGGGTGGAATCATTCCTCCCACACCAGTTACTGGTGTGGAGGTATGATTCCAAGGTGTTTGACACCAAACACGACATGTTTCCATGCAGCCGTTTTAAAGTTCGCATTTACCACGAGGTTATAATGCACTTAAGTATATATGGTTGGCTGCATCACAAACAACCCCAGAGAATAGGTTCCGAAGGCTGCAGAGGGGCTCTGCTCATGCATGGGCACCCTCTCACACAAAACCCAGCGCCCTGCCTTCAGGATTGATAAGGCCTGCAATAGGGGTGACTGATAGGTTTATATGTGCAGTGATTAGGATAGATATAGTGAACCTATATCTAAGTAAGGGGTGCATGCACCACCTTACACAGGCTGCTGTAGCAGACCTGTGGTGTCATTTTAAATGGTCTCTCAGGGGTGGCATAATACATGCTGCAGCCCCTGGGAGGCCTCTGGGGTACCTATGCCCTGGGTACATAGTATACCATATACTAGGGACTTATAAGGGTACCCCAGAATCCAATCTGGAGTGTACCTAAAGTACATGAACAACCAATTCAGGGAGAAAGCAGATAGTCTGACTGGGATCCTGCTAATCAGGACCCCAGTCGGACTAAGTCGAAAACCAGCAAAACACCAGGAAAAAAAGTGGGGGCAACCATGCAGTGAGATTCCACCTTCCTACAGATCGCGGTTCACTACATGGGCCATATTACACAGTGCCCCGGGGGGGGTGCAGTGGGCGAGTGCACCCACTTTTTACAGCCCCGGTCACTATGGTATTACAGAAGGGGCCGAAGACGCTTGTGCAGCCCCTTCTGTAATATTGACAGTGACACACTTGTAGTGCCAACACTATCTTCAGAGGGCGTTCCTGTGGACGTAGACCCTTGCAAATGAAGGAATCCCTTTGCATCTACGCCCGCACCATACTACAGACATGGACGCCGAGGCGAGCATGACCTTTGGAGGTGCACTGACAGTGCACCACAAAAAGGTGGCGATCTTTCAGTGCAACCCTTGAGGGCAGCCCTCTGGAGCGGGGAAAAGGGGGCCCCATTGACCCCCTCAGACATCCCCCAGCAGGCTGGTGCATTCACTTACTGCACTGCTTGCAGGGTGATCTCTAACCCCTCTTTAAAGTGCAGACGAGTTGGCGCATGCACAGAGAAATATAGAGCTGCTTAGAAACAGCTGCTCCGTATTTCACAGAGTGCACTACCCCCAGGGAAGCGCAAATTCATGGCTGCTGTTGGAGCAGCACATTCACTGTAATAGGATGCACTGTCCCCGTTTACACCTGGTGCACCTGCTTAAAGGGGCGCCGTGGCACAAACAAGGACAGTGTGTCCTATAGGGAATACGGGCCCAGATCTTTTAATGTTGAGAATGTTGCTGTTCGAGGTTTCCTACATGTAAGTTAATTCGGTTTGAAAGATATTTCTTTACCTTGACATCGAGTTTGTGTGTTATGTAATAATGAACATGCCTGCCAGTATTTCTTTTAACCAACTGCTGGCTGCTATGGCCTGCAGGGGCCTGGTTTGTTTGTTAGGGTCGTGGGTTTGTGTTCCGGCCCAAGAAAAATCCCACAGAGAAGATCCAGTCAACCACAATAAATGCAAGCGGATTCTGCCTCATCCAATCAATCACACTGGGAGAGAGAGGTGACAACACTGCATATCTTCCAACAAAGATCATATATCACAAAAAGATGTGATGATCGTAAACTGGATGTCTAATGTAGGCCACACCCCATTTAATATGTACCAACTATGCATCCCTATTTGAGTCAGTCTACAAAAGCAGACTTGTCTAAACAAGACAGTTTTATTGGATGAGAAAGCTTCACCCATGTTTTGTGGCATGCTTCTTCATCAACACCTTCATCCCACCCGGATAAGATGGTCCTACCAGGGAGGGCTCAACCCCAATAAGAGGAAGTTATTGCTATAATAGGTACTGGCGAACCAGGTGAAGTTATAAATACCTTGGGGTAAACCCAAAAGATATTCTTTTTATTGCCGGGTATCCCAGGTACATTAAAAACAAAAACAGATGCTTAGTAAGTACACATTAAACAGGGTTTGGCCAAAATTAGGCATCCAGTTAACTATCACTGCATCTTTTTGCGATATAGGATTGTGGCTCCTCCTTCACCAGTGCTCGTGTGGCCTCGCCTTTGTCAACTAGAGGTCACGTGTGCACCAGATGTGGAGACCAGAGACCGCGGCTGCGTAGAATGGCACACCCCTAGCAACGGTGCAGCCCCTGGCCCAAGCTCGCGGTAGCATGTCCTGCCTGCAAGGGACTAAATGACAAGAGATACATTACAGGGATGAGACATTGTGGAAAGAAGTACCTTTGGATACTTCAGTCAGGTATACAGGATACATCCTATTTCTACATGCAAGGGGACTATTCAAGGAATTCATGCAGTAAGGATGAACAACAAACAAAATGGTTAAGAGTGCCACTCTGGTCACCTGCACTAGCTGAACAACTTGCTTTTGGTTCATTGTTGTAGCAGAGAACTGAAACAAGAAGCAAGGCCGGCTGTAGGGCAGTGCAACCAGTGCCACCGCACCGGGCGCTGGGGTTGGCGGGGTTCTGCAATTTGAAATATCTTAGGGGTTTAAAAGTACCTGCTGCAGAGTTCCTTATGAATCCAGCAATTTTCAGGCAACAATAAATATGTCAAGATGACTCTGGTGATTACTGTTCCTGCTGGAGGGAGATCAGTTTGGTCTACTGGCAGTTTTAATTCATCAAGGAGTAGCACAGAGGGTTAATAAGCCTACTGCAGGGCACGTGTACCAGGCTGATTACAGAAATGTGTGTTATGTATAAGGCTCAGTGGCTTTTGCCATAGTGTTCCTTTTGTTGCTTGCAGTTCATAAGTTGCAATTATAGTGTAGCACGGTGAGCTATGAGTGGTTACCAGGGAGCTGTATGCAAACTGCAGGGTATACGTTGGAATGTTATGTTTTTTTTTAGTCATTGGTTGCCTTGATGTTGCTGGGGCATTTGTTTGGGTGGAAAATTCCTATTGGTGGAGACCACTCCATTGGCTGTGTTGTGTATTAGATCCGGAGTGTGTTTTTCCAGACCAAGCACTCTTGAAATGTACTGCCTACCATTATGGATGGCGTGTGGCTCATACACCTTGTGGTCCTCTTTGTCTTATGTGCAAATCAGTGCACAGGGAATGCTACATATGTGATTCATTGTCTCCGAATAGTGTGTGCACTGTGGGATGCTTGACATCTTACACTGGTATGAGTGGCGCTATAGAGTGAATTAAATACATACGAGAGAGGGGGCTCTAGAGGGACAGGGTCACTGTTGGAGGGTTGTGGGGGGCATCCGTAGAGAGGAAGGTCATTGGGGGCACCAGAAGGGATATTTGCATGGGGTCCACAAGCGCTAAAGCCGGTCCTGGCCAGGTGGTCTGACTGGAATTCGAGCACAGGGTAAGCACTCAAGGACTTCCAGGAGAACTATGGATTTCACAGAGGGCAGCTGCCCAAGCAATGGATACGGTTTGTCAACTGGGTCTCAATGATGAAGAAGAAATTCAACTAGGCAAGTTTGAAACTAGTCAGCAACTAAATAAACCACAAAACTCCAAGACTCCCATGGTTGATATGACAGCAGAGAAGTAGCTACAGTAAAGAAATAGCTGAACCCACTGCCACATTCTACCGGTGTTCAAGGAATGGAAATATTTAGCTTACAAACCGCCAGTCTTATCCAAATCCTGTGCACTCCACTTGCTGAGACCTGCAATTCTGCAATTGCAATAAACTCTACCCATAGTTTGTCTTCTACTGCCACTTTGTCTTTTTAATTAGCTCAAGCTCTGATGCCCCAAAACAGGTTGGACTGCTCCTGATGGAATTTCTCGACCTGAAAAACTGCATTGCTGGTCTTTTCTTCTAAGAAGGTTGTGGGGAAAAGGCGGTTGTCCTGCAGTCTGGAGTGAATGAATGAAAATTTCTAAAGCGCACAGCTACCTCTACCGAGGTGTCCCGGCGCTGGAGTGGATCGTGCTTCTGTCGTACCCATTACTGTGTGTCTTGTAGGTGCTTCGGGTGTTTTTTTGATCCCAGTCTTGTTTTGTAGGTGGTGAAATTTGTTCTCAACCAAACACCTGCTTCTTGATTATCAGGTAGTGTCTCCTCCCAATCTTTCTAAGCTAGCAATCCGTAAAATGGGTGGGGTGGCTATTGAGCTTTCATAGGAACAGCACCTTGCTTACCTTCCAATTGTTAATTCTGGTGCCACCTTAAGAAATTAAGGCCCTCTGCCATTGGCCACTAAGGAACTACACCAGTGACCTCCAAAGAGTTACTAGAGACCCATTTTGTAACGAGCATAGAGTCCTAGACTGAAAAACAGTATCCAGGAACAGTCCCCAATAACCCAAACTGATACATGTGACTTTTTGGCCCTAAGTATATAAGGAAGACCATGCAGGTCAATTGAACAGGCTACCTACCAAACGCACAGAATACCTACCTCACTATAGTCAGAAAAGCCAAGTACCCATGAACCATAAACTTATGCGTTCTTAGTAAGCACCAACTGCATCGAGATGCAGACCTACACCAAACTGGGCTCAGAAAATGGCCAACAACTACAGAGAAAGGATTTGCATTGACACCAGACTGTAGAAAGACTGACGTCAAACTTCGAAAGTGGCCAACACCAGACAGACAATGAGATTGGCTCTTTCCAGACTAGAAAGAACGCGGGCCGGGGAGGCGCAGCCAGACCAGTGAGGGGCCACTGACAAACCCCTTCCGGGGGGAACAGAGCAGCTGAGCCCAGGAAAATGCTGGGTGCCGACTGGTCCGCGTGGTTTAAAGCGACTAATCGGTGGGAGGGGACCTGGGTGCGCCACAAGGTAAAAGGGTGTGGGGGTCCCCCAAAGAAACATGTGCCTTTGCGGTTGCAGCTTCGCCGCTGCGGTGGAGTCGCTGTCACGAAGTGCTGTTATGGACTAAGGACCACTGGTTTTGAGCTACCGACAAATGTGGGGCAATGATGTTATGCATGTGAGTTTTTCATATCAATATATGTGAATGAAGAGGAGCTGCGGCCGTTTTGCACCATCCAAGGCATGTTTCCATCAGCGCCAGGAAAAGGGAAGGTGGGGTGCAGGTATTGGCCGAAGGCACTCGCCCTCCTGGGAGAGGTTATTATTAACATTATTATTAACAGATTTGTACAGCGCATAGCTGCCCCAGCAACGGGGCGTCCCAGCGCTACCAAACAGGACCTGTAAGTAGTGACAGCCCGGGAGAAGGAGAGAAAGTTACGCTGGGAAAAGCCAGGTCTTTATGGCTTTCCGAAAAGCTAGGTGATCTTGGAGCCCTCTAATAGCAGTCGGAAGGGAGTTCCGGAGTTTGGCCGCCAGAACTTTAAAAGAACTACCACCAGCTCTTAAAACTCTGGGGGTGCATGCCAGCCCTTGATCAGCTGACCGCAGACGACGGCTCGGAACATACGATGTTAGCAAGTCTGAAAGGACCGGGGGAGCTTGTTGAGTCAAGATTTTGTGAGCAACGCATAGTGTCTTGAACTGAATTCTTTTCTCTACCGGTAGCCAGTGTAGTTTGGGTAGAGACCTAGACACAGAACATGTTTTCGGAAGCGCCAGTAGGGTGCAGGCTGCTGCGTTTTGTATTCTCTGAAGGCGCTGAATACAGGATTTGTTGGCACCTAAATAAAGGGAATTGCCATAATCCAATCTAGATAAGATTGTGGCCTGTACGATAGTCTGCCGGACTTTGGGCTCGAAAAAGCCAAGTAGGGGTGTTAACCCTCTCAGGAGCCCGAAGCAGGTCCCTGCGACTACTTTGGATTGGGCGTCAAAAGAGACCTCTATCAATCCAAAAGCCCAGGTTCTTGACCGCCTCCTTCGGCAGGGGTGCTGGTTTTAGTTGGTCTGGCCACCATTGTTCTGACCACATATCCGAGATATTAAACACCACACAGGAGACAAACTGGCCAACCCCTACAACAGGCTGAAAGTATCAAATGCTAGACCTGACAGAGAAACTGATCCGCAGCATAGCCACATTACATCAGGCCAAGCTGGTCTCTTAGATTATTGCACAGAGTTTATGAGACAATAAAGCGCTTCAAAGCGCTAAAGAGAAAAGAAAGAAAAGACAAAGCAAGACAGATTGACCGACACCAGTCAAAGCAAAAACCCAGAGAGGCTAGTTCTGGAGAATTCATCTGATGGAGGAGGCAGGGTACTGGGAACCCTTGAAAATATAAGGCCACGCGATGATCTGCAGCGAAACTAAGATTACAGTTCAGATCCTGGCTTCCCTCGCCACAGTGTTTGATTGTAGGCAAATCACTTCAACTGCATGTGATTTATTTATTTTATCAGTAACAAGCGGCTGCTCCTTCAAACAAAACTGGATATGCAGATGTACTTTTACAGAAAGGGTTCTGCCTGCAGAAAAAACAGAGGAGTACATGCAGTGTGTGCAAGAAAGCGGCTCGCACCAGAGAGTGGGAGCTGCAGTGTAACCGGCAGTGCGGCCGAGCCCTGTCGGACCTACAAAAGCAACGAGCCCTGTACCGGGAGCAAAGATCAGCCGCAGCCCCGGGGGTGGCTGATGTCAGGCGGGGGCCGGGCCACGGAGGGCGGGCAGCCCCGGAGCCTGCCCCAAACTTTCAGAGCCCGCAGAGCGAGCGGGCGGAGGCAGACTTTCACTTCCTGACTGTGCAGGCAGCGAGCAGGAGAAAAACAAGACTACAGCAGGGCTGCGCCGTCCTCCTGTGCGCGGGGACTCAGCGGAGGCCACCCGACCTGAACCCAGGTGAGACCACCTCTCAATGCCCATGGGGGGGGGGGGGGGTCGGATCTGCGCACAGGTTAGCGCGGGCACACAGTGTGGGGGTCTGGGCACAGATGAAGGCATCACATCTGTCCCAGGGTGAGACCACCGCTTAGTCTCAGGGAGACCTGGGAGGGTGCACACTGAAGCCATCAGATCTGCACACAGGGGAGACCACTCGAACACCGCAGAGGGCCCGGGATACCCCAGTTAAGGGGGTAGTTAAAAGGCAGAGGCTTTGCACCTGGGTGAGACCACCACTCAGACACGGAAACGGGCATGGGGCACGGACGCAGCTAAAGACACCAGATCTGTGGACAGGCGAGGCCACTCAAATGTAGGGGGCTAGGGAGTACAGTTAGGGGTGCCCAGATCTGGAACCACATGAAACCAATGCGTGAAGCCTGGCAGGGGGCACCGTACTGGGCTTAAGCACTGTGTCCGGCGAGACCACCTTAGCTCAATGGGAGGGACCCGTTCAGATTGGAAGGGGACCCTGAGCAGGGCACCATTACTACAGACGCGACCCTAGAACCCAGCAGCAGAGGGGGTCTGAACTGTACCGAGGCAGAGCTGTGGGCACCGGTTACTTAGAGTATCAGCTCTGGGTACATGGTTGAAGAGACCACGGGTGGAACTGACCGCGGGGGCGCCGTGGGCCAACAGGTCTCTTCGTCTCTACATCTGAGGAGACCTTGGCGGCACCTACGGGCAGAATACCCCCTCCCAACGCCCCTCTGAAAGGCATGAAGCAGAATGGGATACTCGGATTTACAGAAAATATTTGAATGTCAAATGTTTATCCCCCAGCGGGTGCTGGTCCGCCCACGGTGGTTTGTTAATCATGCTACCTGCACCCATCCTGAACTTTGCGAAATCGACCTCCGGGGTCTGGACTCACCTGCCCCCACCACGGCCCGCGCCCCGCCCCCAGCGCCCCATTGCTTAGACTCTAAGCAATGGCCTAACTACCAAAAGCGCCGCGACACCTTTGTAAAGGCGCCAGTGCCCTATACAAATGCCAAATAATAATAGGAACCATAGATTCATGTGTCCATGAAGTGGGTGTTGTATGTAGCGCCGGCACGATGCCTGCTGGGCCCTCGCAGCGCCGTGTCCGCCCAGGCTTGCATTCACACTGCCTAGCTGCACCTCGCAAGCACAGGTCGGTCTGCCTGTGACTGGCGGCCACGCACTCCCCGCCTACAGGTTCTGCACTCTGCGGGCTGTGCATTAGTGTCTGGGGCTGTGCACAGAAAGTGTGTGCGTCAGTCGAATCGCGCTGTGCCTTTATTATGCGACAGGACTCCAACAAATGGAGCCGGGGGCGGTGCTGCGTGCAGGCTCACGTTTACTAGATTGTGCACTTTGCAGAGTTGAATTCGCGTTCTATAGCGCCTACGAGCGAGCCCCCTACCTCCCCGGCGTGAAATGTTGCCCCAGGCCCCTCCTCGTTGCCCTCGCTACGCCCTTAGTGTTATTTTGCAGTTGAACGTGGCCAATGACCATCTAGGAGGGAGACCCCGTCTCGTAGCCTAACTCGGCATTTAGCTTTAGAAACGGCCCCATCCGGACAGCGAGGGAGCGTGGCCCTCTTTTCTGTCTAAGCACCCCCTCCCCCCACACTGGTGCTTGCAATGTTAGCTAGACCGTAAGTACCCCCAACGCCGAGCACTCGTGCAACCACCCCCTCAAAACAAAAAAGCTTGACGCGCGGGAATAACTTAATTTCTGCGCTCTAATTTACTTCTTCCCTATCGAATATTTCAATAAAAAATAAATAAAACATCGACTGTCATTTTGGCAGCTATGAAAGTGGCGGCACGGGAGGTGGTTTGTCCAGATCTCACAGTAAAATAAGCACAAGCCACCGCCTAGAAGTGCGCTGTGTCCACGACCAAGCTGCCTTATCCTAGGATTATACACGATGTAATTTACCACCACCCATCCCGCTCTCCCTTCCTCGGCGCCAATCACAGTAGAGAGGCACTGTATTGAATGGGCACCGAAGCACCCTGTCCAGGGGGCTCGCGGTGCATGGAGAGACTAAATGTAACAAAGCCGACGCCGCCTTTAACGAAAGTATCTTTTATGCTGCACGCCGTGAGCAGAATCACTGCTCGTGGCTCACAACTGTTGCCAGATAAGGAAAGGCAGGCAAAGGGTAACAAAGCGGTTTTGCGCAAGATTGCACAGTTTGGTGTAGCGTAGAAGCTGGGATCCGAACTCCGCTCTTGTTCCACGAGTCTGCACTTGGTTACAGTATCAGACAGTGAGTGATCTCACCTCAGAGCCTCCAGGCCGCTGTGTGCACTATTCATACATACGAGCCTTGCTTGTAGTGTCTGGTGGCCTGGGCTGTACATGGAGGCCACCAGTCTTAGCAGCCCAGCCAGGCCTTGGCACCCTAAAGGGCACGCACCAGCAGCACAAAACGATAAACTGTTTTATAGAGCACCTAAAAAGGCACTATTACCATCTCTTAGCTCTCAAACAGGTGTTACAATTACCCAGTTTACTCTTACTCAGTTTATCGACCACAGAAGGATGGAAGGCTGGGTTGACCTCACCGAGATTCAAACTCGTGACCTGGAGGCCATTGCATTGGCATCAGTAAGCCTTTAAACGCTGAGCAATCCTGCCGATTTAAATCTGTCAAGGACGGGTTTTTGCAACCATTTCAGAAATCACACGACAGAGGTTAGGGGCTCAGATTGTGACAGAGGATTTTACCACTGGTGCCCTAGGTCTTAATCTTCAATCAATCGGATTTGTAGAGCGCTTCTTGTAACCGGCGAGGGTATCCAGGCGCTGACCTTACTATTAACATCAAAACTGAACTCCAAGTGCACCCCTTTGGCACTTGACTCTCAGGGTAGCACAGCCGAGCAGTCCAGAGCGGGTGTGAAACTTAAAATGCAAAGAAACGAGACAAGACAATAAATCAATGGCCAGGCAATGCTTTGACTTGTAAGAAAAAAAAAAAGACAATCTCTAGTACGAAACTACTGTACATATGAAATTCAGAGGATGAAATTATAACAAACCGGTACTGGGACATCAATCACGGTGCAGGAGAAAACTAGCAGTGGAATACTCCGCTAGATACTTGAAAAGGCACTACAACACACGATAGAGTCAATGCCAAAGTGGGCCAATAGCCCACAGGGAGGAAACCGGTCTAATCAGTTTGTTGGGATAACCCCCAGGTTCCCTCCCTCGCTTCCTGCCTGTTCTCAAGGTCACTTGTGGGTGATAACTGGGTAGCATGTAATGCAGGGCTGGCAAGTTCACAGCTGTCCCCTCACTGCCAAGCTTGCCACTCTACTTTTCTTTTTAGTCAATGCTGGTTGGCCTCCATCTGTGGGCTGAGAGTGGGGGCGACACAGCCCCCGATTGGGGTGCTCAGTGAATACAACCCTGTGCCACAAAAGTGTTTCTCAGTCGCCACTGGTGTGGGACACCAGACCTTGGGTGGCAAAATGTATACTGGCTGGAAGGAAGTTTCTGCTCTTCACACCAATGTTGGTGACAGTTTTGTGCTCCAGAAGTCCAAATCTGGAAACGGTTTGGGGAAGTTCTTGCCTTTTGCTTATTCCTCCCAGACTGGGCCAGCCATAGTCTTCGTCGCCCTCTGCTACTGAGAAGGTGGGATTGCCTTGGCCCATTCCTTTCTTGAGAAAGACCAAAACAAGAGCACAAATGGGGAAGAGGTTACCCCCACGTCATTCCTGTGAGCCTGTGGGAGGGGTTGCACTTCCACAGAGCAATGGAGCATAAAAGGTGCAAGGTGTTTTTCCTACATTTCAAAAGGATCGTCAGTCTCCCACCTGTCTTGTCCTCCACTGGTCTGGTCCATTGCACAGGACCTCAGGAATGCCATTCACATGAATATCAGGCGCCCTCTCCAACCTCCATTTTATGTACCACTTTGGGTCAGGAAATCAAAATGGATCCCTGTGCAGCCATAGCCACCTGTAACAAACACTCCACCACAGTCTTTTGTACACACATGGGTTACTCATAGATGTCACCCATGTGCCACATGAATGTAGGGAACGGCCGGGTGGAGGCGACTGGCAGATTAATTTCAAGGCACAGGAGCGGACAGGTAAAACAGCCAACACTCTCGGTTCTCTAAAGTCCGGTGCACTTGGTGTGGCCCGGTATTGCGGTTTACTTGGGCAGAAAAAAACGAAACAAAAAAACAAAGATCAAAAGCCCACTGAACTTGCTATAGGAAACTTGAGGCAGTAGCAAACACTCTCCAGAGCCATGCAAGAGACCTTTTTCATCCCAACACAGGGCGAGCCTAAATACAGACATCGGGGTGGGCACACAGGTGGAGATGAGCAAGGGGCTAGGTATATGCCCTGCATTGCCAGGTACAGTGGTTGCTGCTTATACTGAATTTGCCACAATATCCCTCTGGTCTGGGAGCCTAATGCAGCCCTGGTGAATATTTAAGTTCACCCGCATAATGCACTAACCTTTAAAGTGTGGCAATGAAGCCATTTCTTCTTCTGGGGAGGTTTGGGGTTCTCCCCAAAGAATTTGTTTAAAAAAACGTGGGTTTGGCAGGCAGTTCTGATCAGAAACCAGTGGGATATTTCAGGGTTGGCACAGTACCTATTAGCATCATTTCGAAGGTGCAGTAAATCATTTTACATGCTTTTAGGGGGAAGCGTATCCTGCCCCCTCAGGGCATATTTCAGAGCAGCATGTACCAAGATGTGATGTTATGATGCTGTTCCTCTTCCAAGCCAGCCACAAGTTGAACCCGCGGTCCTCCACCCTACCTGGGGCTTCCCCTGTGGGCACGCTACCCCAGATACCACCTGGGCGAGCGTGGGATGATATTAAAAGCGTGAGATGCACAGCCGAGCGTGCAACATAGATGTGGGTAAAGGTGCAAACCACAGAAAACTATGCCAAAATCGAGAGAGCTCACCCCAGAGTGAAGGGCTGGGTAGAGAACACTGCTTATTTTATGCACATTGTGGCACCATTTATTGTATGTCCAGAGTATACTCCTTGTTGTGTGCCCAGAGGGGCACTGCTTATTGTATGCACAGAGAGTATTACTTATTGCACGCCTAGATGAGCATCACTTGTTATGTACCCAGAGGGGCGTCGCTCTTAGTATGCACAAGGGTGCACTGCATAGTGAATGCCATGAAAGATTGCGCTCATTGCATGCACAGTGGGGCACTGCATATTACAGGCCCAGAGAGGAACCCTTTAGTGTGTGCCCACTTGCCCAGAATAGAACTGCTTGCTATAGTCCCAGAGCAGAAGTGCTTATTGTGCATAAAATGAGGTGTGGCCCACTGTGTGCATACATTGAGGGGTGCTCCTCTGTGCGTACAAAGTGCGGTGCCCCTCTGTGTGCGCAACACAGTGGGCCACCCCTCATATGCGCAGAGGGGGCACCCAGTGGCAGCTGATGGCCTTTAAAAGTGATAGGGCGTAATCCTTGGTTTAAATTTCAATGAGCTTCTTCTTGAAGGGTTCTCACTTGCTTGCACTAAGGGCCTCATTTACAAAGATGTGGCGTAGGGCAGCACCACAAGTCTTTTTGCTATGCTGCCCAGAGACGTTTTAATGCATGGGCAAAGTGGGCTCTGGCCCAGGGCCCCAGCCTTTCAGGGGGCCCCCTGACAGAGTCAGCTCCGTTCTCCAGAATTTTGCCCTAATGACCTTGAATATTTCTTAAACAGATTGTTTTAAATACTGTTTTCCTTTAATTAATTTTTTTATGTACCTGATGTGTGAGAGTCTAGTACAGCCATTTTGCAGAGAAAATGTTGTGTTTATGTTTCATGCAATATACATAAAAAGTTTCTTTTGGATCAAAACAAGGCCGAACATATAAGAAATGGGAGGGCGTCACAGAGATTATTTGCAGTAATATTGGTGAGCTGCTGTTGTGTTACAATATTGAAAACACACATAACTATCCCTGAATATTAGATGTAAACACATTTAGGGCCTTATTTATGAGAAGTGATGAATTGCTGTGTGAAAACAGGGATGCGTCACTTCTTGATGCGCCCTCCTTGCGACATGATGGATGCGTCATATTTACTGTATGACGCATCATGTCGCAAGGAGTTACAGATACGTCAGTATTTCTGACGTATCTGTAGGCGCAAAAGTGATACATTGCTGGGGTGTGTCTTAAAATAGACGCAATTCCAGCAATGTGTCCTTTCACATGGGGCAAGCCCCATGTGAAAGGGCCTGCATCAGTCTTACGCCTGCTGTGAAGCAGGTGTAAGATATTGACGCAATGGCGTCCTAGAAGTGGTGCACTGAGTTCTCATAGATTTCAATGCGCCACTTCTACGAGGCTTTTTGCGGGGGAACACCCACCCTGCATACATTATACCTGGCGCAGGTATAATGTGGTGCAGGGGTTTACAAAGTGACGCATCTGCCTAGATACGTCACTTTGTAAATAGGGCTCAACATGGCACATTTTTTACGCTGCCAGTGCGCCACAAAAAGTGACCCACCGGTGGCATAAAAGTGAAGCAAGGCCTCATAAATAAGGCCCTTAGAATTTGGACGAGTGTTCCTTTGCACTGTCAGGGACCTAATGAAATGAAATAGTGTATTTAATAAAGCGCGCAGCTACTCAGACTAGAGTGTCCTGGCACGTGACAGGGGGAGGAAAACCTGCGTAAAAGACCCATCAGTTATTAAAAAGCCAGGTTTTTAAGTTCTTCCTGAAAGAGAGTAGGTCTGTGGTTAGTCTCAGAGACTCAGGGAGTCTATTCCACAATTTTGCACCTAGAAAGCAGAGGGTTCTGCCTCCAGTGCGGGCACGGCATATTTTAGGCACAATGGCCAGGTTGGTATTGGAAGATCTTAGGGGTCTAGATGTTGTGTAGCGATTAACGCACTTATTTAGGTAGCCGGCTAAGCTGTGGAAAGCTTTAAAGAAGATGGTCATCGCTTTGAAATCGATCCGTTCTTTTAAGCGGAGCCAGTGTAGAGACTTGAATAGGGATCATACTAGATCTGGGTTTAGGTCTCAGGATGGCTCTGGCCGCCACGTTTTGTACCACTTGTAGGTGCTGGATAAGGGATTTGGGAAGACCGAGGTACAAGCTGTTGACATAGTCAAGCTTTGATGTCACCAGAGCCTGCACCACGATCTTTCTGCTCTCAAGCGGTAACAGTGGCAGGAATTTTTTAGCATCCAGAGTATGCCCAAGCAAGCGCCAGTTAGATTTTGGATTTGAAAGTGCATGGAGAGTGTTTTGTCTATGACAATTCCTAAGTATTTTACTTTCTCCTTTTCCGCGGGCGGGGCGGCAGATCTTTTGGCCACCAAGAGCTCCAGTCAGGCGTTTCTGGATTACCAAAGAAAACAACTTCAGTTTTGTCAGGATTGCACTTCAGCTGATTGGTCTTAAGCCAGCTAAAAACCTTTGTGAGGCAAGACCTAATCATTGCCCCTTCAAAGTCGGTTCCTTTTTCACATGTAAAAATCAGCTGAGTGTCATCAGCATAGGAAACTATTTTGGCACCCTCTTCCTCTACCAGAAATGCAAGGGGGATAGATATATATTAAAAAGGGTAGGACTGAGAATGGAGCCCTGAGGGACACCTACATTCATGGCCAGAACCGGGGATGAGAAAGGGGGAGCCAGATGTCCTGAGATCTATTTGCCAAGAAAGATGACATCCACGTTAAGGCGGTCCCCCCCAAGCCGATGTTAGCAAGTCTCTCCAGGAGCCTCTCATGTGGGACCGTATCGAAAGCCGCCGACAGATCGAGCAGTATCAGAACAGCCTTGCCTCCCTGGTCCAGCTTACCCTTGAGAAATTCAGTAACTTCCAGCAGAGCAGACTCCGTACTGTAGTTAGCCCTAAAACCGGATTGGGACTCATGAAGGAGCTTCCCATCTTCAATGTGTTTTTGGAGGGCCTTGTTTACATGCTTCTCTAATACTTTGGAGAGGGCCGGAAGAAGGGAGATTGGCCTGTAGTTGGCAGGGTCTGTCGGTTTGGCGTTAGCCTTTTTTATCAGTGGAAGAATCTTAGCATTCTTCCATAATTTCGGCATGTTGCCTGAGGAGAGGGAAACAATGAGCTGGTTTACCGTGGGGTTTATGGTGGAAGCTAATAGGTTCAGGATATTGGCTGGACATGGGTCGGTAGGAGAGCCAGACTTAATGCTTTGGAGAAGGGTCAGTGACTCTTCAAGCTGAAACTCAGAGAAAGCTAGTAAAGATGGAGGATCCAAGAGGTGAAATTTGCTATTAGAACCAAGGTAGAAGGTCAATTCTTCCTCTGAGATGTTAGTGAAGGCTTGTTGGATCACAGAGATCTTTTGTGGAAGAATTGAGCTATTTGCTTAGACCATTCTTCCGTGCATGGCCCTTCCTTTGTGCCGGCTTTCGGGCGGTAAAGGATGTAACTATGCTAAAGAATTCCTTACTCTTATTTTGGGCATTTTCTATCTTGGTTTGAAAGAAGTTTTTCTTGGCTGCCTTCACGAGAATGTAATGAGCTTTTAAGGTGTCTTTATACACCTTTCTGTCCTCAGGTAGATAGGATTTACGCCATTTCCGTTCCATTTTTCTACAATTTCTTTTGCTAGATCTGAGGGAATCGTTAAACCATGGAGCTGTTGGGGCCGACCTCTTTGAGAAGCGGGAAACAACCGGTACCGCTGCACCAATGATGGTTCGGAGAGGGCGTCCGAGTCGGGGCAGCCAGACAGCTCCGGTGAGGAACGACCGAGGGCATCTGCTAACATCGGGATGGATATTTTATGGAACGTCCTGTAATTAGGGACCCTCTGCCCTGCGTTAGCCCGAGGGGCTGTGGCAGAGTTGGGAATTTTAATAGGAGGTGGTCAGACCAGGTAATGGGAAGAGGTAGGCTTACTGATATGTCAAAGTTGTGAAAGATTTGGTCTAGGGTATGGCCCTTTTCATGGGTGGCCGAAGAAATAGATGGAAACATGTTGCAGGCCTGCAGCGTCTCCAACAAGGAAATTGTTTGAGGGTCTTTTCCATTGTCCATATGTATATTGAAATCTCCCAGAATAAGGCAGTTGTTGTATTTTAAGGCCAGGGAGGTGGTGGCTGTATTAAGCGTAGTAATAAAATTTCCAATTGCACCGGGAGGTCTGTAAATCAGAAAACCAGCTATGCTATGATGGGGGTATAAGGTACAGCGGAAGCCTAAGGACTCTGCGCCCTCAATGTTTTCCATCGGGATGGGAGAGCAGTCTAGTTTTTGATTGTAAATTATGGCGAAACCGCCCCCCTTCCCACTCGGTTGGTCCCTCCTAAGGATTTTATAACCCGTAGGGATGGCCGAGGTGATAGTAGGGTTGGAGGCTTCAGACAGCCAGGTGTCAGTGAGAAATAAAAGATCAGGCTGGTCATCTAAAAGTAGGTCATAAATGTGTGGTTCATGCTTTTGCATAGAGCGACAATTCAAAAGGGTGGCCTTTAAGTTCTCTGTTTTCTTATTGTTTTTACACTTATTGTTGCGTGGGAGGATCTTGGGTGCGAGTTTCCTGGGCTGGAGGAGAGACCAGTTGCACTTATTGCATCAAAAGTCTACCTCCAGGCTCGGATCAGCCGCTGTACACTGACATAATGGTAGCCGCCTAAGGCTAAGCAGTTTTTCCCTATTGTAATATAGTGGAAGAAACTCACCGGAGGGGAACTGGGCAGCATGGCCGGCGCCGGACGCCTCCGGGCGCAGACGGGCTTGCCTTTGGCGCACCAGTGGCGCGCCCGCTGCACGCATCCGTTTGCATTGGGAATATATAGGCTAATGCCACACATATACAATTTAAAAAGTATTAAGAACCTAGTAGCAGGGCAGGAAACACTAAATCCCTACCGCTGTCAGCTGCGCGCGTCCGTTTGCATCGGGAATATATAGGCTAATGCCTATGATGCAAACTGGATCGCTAACGCAGATGAGGAAGCGGAGACTGCGTGGGCGGAAGTGAGGAGCCCGATAGTAGCCCCAGCCCTCTGCACAATCGGCGTATCAGCCGCGGCGGACCAGGACTGGAGGAAAAGCGAGATGCGAATCGGAGCAGCTAAGGAGGTGTAGGCAAGCAGAATCAAGTAAAGTGCAAATGCGCATAGGTAGGAGAAATTGTTAAAAAGCACAGAGTAATTCAGCCACACATATACAATTTAAAAAGTATTAAAAACCTAGTAGGAGGGCAGGAAACACTAAATCCTACCGCGGTCAGCTGTGCGCGTCCGTTTGCATCGGGAATATATAGGCTAATGCCTATGATGCAAACTGGATCGCTAACGCAGCTGAGGAAGCAGAAACTGCGTGGGAAACAGGGGCTCAAATTGGATCATAAATTCAAAGCTGTTCTGAACAGGGGCCCCCAAAATATGTTTGGCCCAGGGCCCCCAAAATCCTTAAGATGTCCCTGATGCTGCCCTACACCAAATAAAAAAAGGACAGGAATGCACAATATCTACGAGATACTGTGCATTCCTGTCCTTTCAGCCAGCACCAGCACACTATTTGGTGCCTAGCGCCAACACAGGAACCCTTGTTCTGCGTTGTTGGCAGGATTGTTTTTGTGCAGAAAGGGACATCTTCCTGCACAGAAACAATCCATGGAAGCACTGTCCTCATTCTATGTGCACATGGAAAGAGGAAAAAACTAGGAGAAATTAAAACCTTCCTCCTCGTTATGCCTGCTCTGGGGAGGCGCAAGGTTTAGTGCTGCCCCAGATTTACTTGAGTTTTTAAATCTAGGGCAGCGTCAAAATCCATGGGTGTTGCGTGGGAACACCCACCGCAATGCCCATGGAATGCCTGCCTCCTTGACACAGAGTAAGGCATGCAGCTCTTTGCGCTGCCTTGACTTACTCCATATTTATGAGGCCGTGCAAAGCCACGCAGGGTGGCTTTACGTCGCCTCCGATATGATTGAGAGGCCTGCGCCAATAGAGCATCTAAAAAAGTGATGCTCCGGCGGCGCAGTCCTCTTGTAAATGACCCCCTAAGTTTGTCTCACTTTGACTCACTCAGCCTCACTAATTCATGCAGTCTCACTCATTCTACTCTGACCCATTCTGTCTTTCTGTCCCACTCATTCTGAATTACTCAGTCTTACTGTGCATCACACACAGTAACCCTCAGTTACACTCACTGTCATTCTCCCTCCCTCACATTTATTCATGCTCACACATACTTGTCCTTACAGTCTCGGATTCTCACTCTGACATTTCTCCTTCACTGGCTTTCACTTTAACTCACACACAGACATGCTCGGTGCTGGAATGGCGCATGCACCTGTGTCAGCAATCAAAGAATGTTACTAGCTATCTCAGTTTGTTACTGGTCCCACAGTGGGTCTGCATTTTATTTTACCAAGAGAGAATTATTCACTCTTGATACAATAAAAATGGACCACAAAACAAGGAGGGTGTTGTGGAGCCCATAAAGGAGAGCCGCCACTTGTCCAGAGACATCCATCCATCAAACCAATCCATCCACTCAATCATCCATCCACCCTTTTGCTCCATCTATACATCCTTTCACTCCATCCATCCCTCCATTTACCCTTTCAGCCATCCATTCTTCCTTCCATCCAGACATCCATTTACCCTTTCACTCATCTAGCCATGGTTTTACTCATCCGTATTTACATACTTCCTTTTGCTCATCCATCCATATTTTTACTCCATACACTCATCCATCCTATTACACTTCCACTCATCCATCCACTTTCTTCCATCCATCTTTATCATCCATCGATCCATCCTTTCACTTTCATCCATTCAACCTTTCAACTATCCATGCATCCAGGGCTGGACTGGCCGTAGCGGGCACCGGGCGTTTCCCTGGTGGGCCGCTAGGGTGGGGGGCCATATTTGGCCCCCTGGGGGGCCGTTTGTTACCGGGGGTCAGCAATATCGGCCCCCGGTAACAAAATCGGCCGAAATCGGCCCTCGCAAACTGCTCGGCTGCACCCCCCCTTCACCCCAGGGGGGGCCGACCGAGCAGTTTGCCAGGGCCGGTTTCGGTTGCCAGTCCGGCCCTGCATCCATCCCCCTTTCACTTATACAACTCCCTTTCACTCTTCCATTTATCCTTTCACTAATTTATCCATCCATCCTTCCTTTCACTCTCTCAAGTTCATTAAGAGCTTTTGTCTGCCAAGCTGCAGACAGAAGAGGCCCATCAAGAACCCCACTCCCTCTGTAGATGCTAAAGCAGGAAGGGGCGGCGTGTGGTGAGGGGTGACTATGCCCTGATGCAGAGGCTTGACTGCACAGGTACCTCTTAGTCCACTGGTGCAATTGTCCACAGCTGGTTTCTTCCTTCTCTTGAGTGTCTACAGTCGAGATAAGGAGCACTGTGGGCTCAGCTCCATAATGTTTTTTCCAAAGTGAAACCCAATGCAGTACTAAACAGGTTACTGCCAGGAGTGCAGCCCTCTGCACCCCTCCTACAGCCTGCCCCTTTGTGACAATCAAATTGTTGCCACCCACTTCCTCCTGGTCTCATCTGCCTAACCCAGCCATTGAAATGCATAGAGCTTTGTAACTCCTCCCTTGTGCCTGCAGGTCAAAGAAGACCTGCTTGTGCAGTAGGACATCTGCAAAGTTCACTAGAGTTCACACAGGATATTCAGAACACTGCCTCCTAGTAGTCATTTCTTTTCAGCTGCTCTGTGTTTATTTTTCCAGTTCTTGCCTCTTCCGAGGGTGGCATGGCAACGCCCCTTTTACCCATGAACACCATTCTCCCCTGGCTACCACCACAACAGTCGACACCACAAACTTCTGATGAACCTCTCCAGTTTTTTGGCTATCTAATTCACTATCTGGGGCCATTTTTAGGTTGAGCCTGGGCAGTGCTTGCACTGCTCTGCGAGCCATGCTGTATTGGAGGATGCACTTGAAGGCCCGCCCACTCTCCGCCCATATTTGTCATTGTCCTTCGTAAATGCTGGCTTCTGATTCGTTATTAGGCTCGTTAGTCTCTCCTTGTCTTCATTTGTAACCTCCCATGAGGACTGGCCCTTTTACTTCGGTTTTTACACAGTCTTTAGTCTGTAAGCACCATTTTCTTTAATGAGTTTCTCTTACTGCTGCAGTGAGGGCATGAGGGTCTCTCTTGCGCAGTTATGACCACCAGCTTGTTTGACTCTTAGCAAACGGGGAGCTCTTCAGGGGCCATGGGAGACAGAAGGGGGCAACTTAGCAATGCCTTCAAGCATCTGCAATGCAATAGGTCTCGCATTTGCGAGAGTTTAAGCTATTGGCATTGTAAATGACAATACCTTTTATTTATGTTTTAAAAACCAAAACATAAATAAAAGGCATTGTTATTTACTATGCCAATAGCTCAAACTTGCGTAAATGCGAGACCTATTGCATTGCAGATGCTTGTTATTTTGGAGCCCAAGTAGATTTTCTGCCCCAGTCCGGCCCTGCAACACACTCATATTCCACCCCATACAAAATGTAGCCTTGGGACAGATTTCACTTAGCTAGGCTATATCACAGATTTATAGGGTTCTCAGGACCAGGAAGGCGGCCCCTTAGGATGCCCCCATCCTTGTAGGGCAAGGGTTGGTTTATTGCCTGCCCCTCTTTGCGGATGCCAGATTCTTTTGTTTTATGCCAATTTTCATTCTTTAAAATCACCGCAAGGCCCAGATGTGGTCGAAAATAGCAACCGCAGTCCAGGAGGATATTTTTACTTCAAAGAAGGCATGTGAGCGCACGTCAGCAAAGTATTTTTTTTTTTAATTTGGTCAGTTACTTGGCCACACAGGAGAAAGCTGTACGCAACTTCTCAGTTTTTGCAGGACAATGGCTGAGAAGTTCGCCAAAGTGAATGAGCCGAGATTTCATCCGAAAGGCTTGTTCTATGTCAGTAAGACGCCACGGATAATCACCCTCCTAGCAGGGCCGGACTGGCTGTAGCAGGCACCGGGCATTTCCCCAGATGGCCACCAGGGTGGGGGTCGGTTTTAGACCCCGGGGGGGCAGTTTTGTTGGAGCAACATTATAGTTTATTAAACACGAGGTTTTTTCTACAGTGCACATCCTGAACGTACGTTTTTGAAGTTGCTCTCATATATAATAATGAACAAAAAAGAGACTCTGAAATAAAGTATTTGCCTAGCCTCACACAATTTGGTCAAGCAGGGAAGCTGGGATTGATCCCAGATTTCCCACTGTGCAATTCAGTCACTAGATGGGTTAAGGCTTTGTTCTTAATTCTTGGAGGTTGAGATTAGAACGTGGGTGACAGACTGATTCCACATTTCTTTTGGCAGTAGCGTTAATCTTGCCCAAGGTCATTAGAGCACTTCACACAGGCTTTTTCTTTCAGCACAGGGAGATTTGCGGAGATTCACAGGATGCTGAGCCGAGGCTGGGATTTGAGCCTGGTCCCCCATCTTACAAGGCTGGCAGCTTTAGCCGCTAGACCACATCCCCTCCTGTGAAAGCTTGGCTCATTTTGAGCTCGAGGGTCCAAAAGGATCTCAAGCTGAGCCAGAGTCAGAGCCAGGCATCTGGCTCAAGCTTTCAGTGGCTCACCCACCTGTGCTCACATACAGGGCCAAGGGATTGCCTCTGGAAGTCACTACTACAGGCCTGTGTGGCACTGGTTGCATTGTTAGGACCGTCTGGTATTTGTAGAATGTCCAGGTTAACAAGGTAGGGAGAGCTAGAATGTTGGTCTCTCCCAAGCTAGGACTCCTCCCCTCCCCCACTCCAATCAGGGCTGTTGTACCGTTCTTTGGCCAATGCAGTCTTTCCACCCTGCTGGCTGGCGAGGATGGAATGGAGACCTACTCCTGGTTTCAAGGTGTTCCGTAATGGTATCCAAAGAACGCAATATCCTCTTCGGACAAGTACTGGAGTGCTCGTCTCTCAATGGTGAGGAGCAGCCAATTAAGAGACGAGGAATAAGGGCTTGAGGTCCTCCTAAAGTCAAGAGTTAGGCCGGTCATCTCCTCAAGCAGCTGATGTGCCGGTCTTCAGTAGCTATGTTTGCTCTCAGAAAAACATTCCATGGTTCTGGGGCTCATCAAGGAACTTGCTTTGGGGAAGTCTGGTTATGACACCCATTCCAGCCTCGCCGGGCCTTGGCCAGCACGCATCCGCAGATCTGCCAGATGGCAAAGAGAACATCGACATGGGACTACATCTTCAGAGATATGCTGGCATGTGAAGTACGAGAATTCCTATATTCCCAAGAGGTCGTTCAGAAGAAACCTAATAAAAGATCAAGCATTTCGGCACCCACAAGGCCCCCCCGACTCTGGAGTGTGCAAACAAGAGAATCATGGAAGAATAGGGGATAGCGTTCAACAAATTTCAAATGAGCTTTTTTATAACTGATAAAGGTAAAATACAATAAATGCTCGAGAGGGCAAAGATCTAATATCCATGAAACACTGGGAAGAGACATCTACAGCAGATTGCATAGGATAAAAGTACCCATTACATCATTGAAAGGGTTGCTTTCATGCTTATAAGAGTGAAAACATTTTTAAACAACTGATGATTGGAAATGGTATGAAGGTTTCAACACTGAATGTTCACTACACAATTGTAATTATACAAATCACAGCTTGTGCGCACTCGAATTAACCAGTTAACTAAATATACTCTATATACAATGCTTGACTGATTTGGTGTGCACTGCCTGAAGTGGTTCTACCCTGCCACCAATTCTGATAGAAAGTACAAACTAGAGCATAATGATCTAGACAGGCTGTGCACTACCAAAAACACTCCCTGTGAGTGTGTATGAACAATTTTTTCAATTCATTAAAACATTTATATACATGGAGAAACAGAATTATGCGTAAATCAACATCATTCCTGGAAACCACAATTATCCCAAAATTGTATGAATGAACCATCGGCCAAAACCATCTTGATGGTAAAACTTCTTTCGTCCGCTTCTATGAATCCAAATCAAAATGTAGGTTTCAAAAGTCCGTTTATTCAGATCATAAACATTAAAATGTTGCTTGCTCCAAAATCCCAATGCATTTCGGGTGTAACCAACACCCTTCTTCAGGGGATATCTATAAACAAATGTATCAAGTTTACGTCACATTAAACAACAAACATATCAATTGAAACATAATAAACATTTGGAAACAGACCCATATAATCCGGGAGGATCCTAAAAATACATGCATCATGAAATATGGACTGTGAATAGTCTGCATATTCTTGCTCAAAGAATCACCAGATCTTAACGGTGAAGATGACACTGAAAGTGACTGACCACTCAAAAACAGAAAAGGTACCAAACGTGCCAATACACCCTGTGTATGAAATAAAATGAAACGAGACGGAACAGAAAAAGCCCTTTACTATGAGACCATATCTACCTAATTCCAATCCACTAACGAACAACAGCCGGAACTACAGCAAGGTTGTCGGAAAATATCAAGAGTAACCTGTAAACCCAAAGAAAGCACGTTGTCAATAGCCACCAAAATGAAATCTGCTCACATAACACGTTAATTCTGCGGCTCAAAAAGACACACAAAACATCAGCAATGTGAGCTCACCCTGTGTTCAAAAAGCACCACTAATAGCCGAGTTGTGTAGATCAACTGCACATAAATTCAATTCTGTTGAAGCAGTAGACTGGAAACTAAAAATAAAAATAATGAAAATAATAAGCTGTATCCAAACAAATGCTCCTAAAATAGACATTCGCAACTCATAAGAGCTAAACAAGCTCGAAATGCACTTACGGAATCCTTAGTGTTTGTGACTCTTCCCGACGCCGCTACGAGGGTAATAATGGTTCTAAGGAATAAAGAATACTAATCAAAAACCATTCTCTCCCTACCTTGCCTCCAATACACCCTAATACAAAGACTCACGGGACGCTTTTACTTACTAGTCTGAAACGCGTCTCCCCTCCTGCCTCGTGTCCAGCATCTAGGTACCAAACCCCGTCACTGTGTGCTTAAACATAAATAAACGTTAGCGTGCTGCGTGCGCATGTCGTCAACACTAAAGAAGGATGCTAAACAAATGCGTGCAACTCAATGGCGGCCATATTGAAAGAGCTCAGTTCCCCTGTGATAGTGCCTTTCTAAAACCAATAAAGCGAAAACTGACCAAAAAACCGGAAAAATAACACGTGAATTACGACTAACTCCCTGTGTAAGAAATTCTAAAAATAAAATAAAAATAAATATAAAAATAAAAATAATCAAGATCAATGAAGTGAGACCACCACGATTGAACATCAAGATGTGATACAAGTAGAAAAATGATGAAAAAATAGGAAAATAGGAAAAAAGAATTAATGACATACAGTGAGGACCACGAGTGTGTGTCCATACCAAGAAAATAAAGTAAAGCGAACCCCACTCAATAGTATCGCGTCTAAACTTACGTACCTTACGTTCATGTATCTCTTTGGCATAAAAATCTAATTTTTTGTTAATACCTTCTAATGATGCTGTCCAATCCTCTCCTGTCATGCGTGTTGTTAGAAATGGGATCTCTAGTTGGCAAGGGCTTGCACCTTTGTCCAAGTAGGGACCCTTCTTCCTAGTCAGGGTAAGGGTTGTTACACTCGTGAAGTAACCCCTGCTCACCCTCGTGGTAGCTTGGCACGAGCAGTCAGGCTTAATTCAGAGGCAGTGTGTAAAGCATTTGCACATAACCAACAGTAATACAGTGTAAGCACTACAAACGGACACCACACCAGTTTAGAAAAATAACCAATATTTTATATACTCAAGACAAGACCAATTACGACAAAAATCCACAATACTGTACTTTATGAATGAATACTTGATACGTTAACTTCTTTGCGGGAATAGCACAAAAGCAAAGTTCGTACGAGTCGGTAGCTCCGTTCGAGCCTACCGTGATGCTGAAAACCCCAGAGTCTAACAGTTCCAGCCGACCGCGTCGATACGGGCCAGCAGAGTCATGAACAGACTCGGTTACAGTACCTTTCTCGTTGTGGCTGGTACGGAGTGTACGAGCCGGTCGGCATTCGTCACGGTTGCGGTGCAAGATGGAGCGATGCAAGGTGCGGTGTCCCTCGATGCGGTGCAGGCAGCGGCTCGATGAGCGTCGTGCAGACGGAGTCGGTGAGTCCAAGGCGTGCGATGCAGGGTGAGACGATGCTCGATGCGGTGCTGACAGGTTGCGATGAAGGCGACCAAGCCGGAGTGCGGGAGCTGGCGTCGGACAGCGGTGCGAGTCGGAGCGGTGCGTCGCAGACGTGCGAGCGGTGCCCCAAATGCGGTGCGGTCTCGACTCTTGAGCCAGTTGCAGCGACAGGTCGGTCTGGTCCGGCTGGCCCAGTGAAGCGATGCGAACTGCGGTGCCCACAGGTCACGGTGCAAGCAGCGGCTCGATGTTGGCGGCGTCGGACGTCGCCCACGGTGAGACCAGGGTTGCGATGCGAAGCGGGGCAATGCGGTCTGCGGTGCAAACAGGTCACCGGCCAGGGATGGATTCGGTTGACGGAGTCGGTTGCGGTTCCCTTCCTCTGTGGCAACTGAAACAGCGTTCCAGAAGCGGTACCCAGAGGCTTGTGAAGTCTTTGTAGTCCCTGAGACTTCTTAACAGGAGGCCAGCTCGGTTCCTGGCCCTTGGAGATACTCAGCACAAGTTTGTAGAAAGTTCAGTCCAGTCCTTTCACTGCCCAAGACAGAAGCAGCAACTGCAGGCCAACCCAACAAAGCAACAACACAGCAAAGGGGCAGTACTCCTCCTGGCAGCTCTTCCCGCTCTTCGTCTTGGCAGGTTCCTTGATTCCAGCGAGATCTAAATTCATGGGGTCAGGGCCCCAATATTTATATCCCAAATTTCTTTGTTCTCTGAAGGCAGAGAGGCCTTTGCCTAGTCCAAACCAGTTCTGGAGCACTTTGTTGACAAGTCTCCGTCCCTTCTTTCAGTGAGTAGGCCAGGGACATCAGACGCACCACAGGAGGTGGAGCCAGCATTGTGGAGGGAAGGCACTGTCCTATTCAGGGCCCAGGTGCGACCCCTCCCACCCATCTACAGGTCGATCTGGCTATTCAGCCCTGCGCTGACTCACCCGGTCTCCTGGCATCCCCCAGCCCCTGTCACTCACATTCCAGACACGGAATACACAACCTCACAGAGGCAGGCTTGGATGGTTAGACAAGAAAATACCCACTTTCTAAAAGTGGTATTTTCAAACACAGAATGTTAAAACCAACTTCACTAAAAGATGCCTTTTATCATTCTGAGTCCAGGCATACTAAACTCGAATTTCTACCATGTTCCCGGGGTCAGTTAGGATTATATACTGTAATAATCAAAACCGCCCGTTCTGGCCTAGGGGGAACAGGTAGCCTTGCAATAGTGAAAAACGAACTAGGCTGTAATTCACTATCAGGACATGCCGCACACACCCGGGCATGTCCCACCTTTCGCATACACCGCACCCTGCCCACAGGGGTACCTTGGGCCTACCTTAGGGGTGACTAACATGCAGCAAAGGGAAGGTTTAGGGACTTGCAAGTGTGTGCACTTGCCAAGTCGACATGGCAGCCCCAGGCTGCGCACAGGCTCTGCGGTGGCAGGCCCGAGTTACACTTTACGGGCTGTTTGCGGGGGTGGCACAATCCAGTGCTGCAGCCCACCAACAGCATTTGGTCTATAGGCCCTGGCACTCGTAGTGCACTTTACAAGGGACTGACACAAACCAAATAGGCCAATCATGGAAACACCAATCCATAACACATTTTATACAGGAGCACTTGCACTTTCCCACTGGACCGCAGTGAGGAAAGTGCGCAGAATCATCACACCAGCAAAAACAGAGTCAAAACCGGGAGGTCAGAAAGCAAAAAGTCAGGGGAAACACGCCAAAAGATGCCAAGTCTAACACGTGTTTTCAAAGCATCCTGTAGTTCTTGAATTTCCTGCTCTAGACCAATCAAAACGCTAGACAATTCTTCTACTATTAAGAGGATGAGATCTAGTGAACACTTGTTTAAAATGGAGTACCACTTGTCCATGAATTTTTTATTCATCTTAAACATCATCGGTTTAAGTGGTAATCTCAACCCTCTCGGAATCCTACTAGCTTTATGGTATTGCACTAGAGTCGTAGCATGCAAACGTTGGTTAATTTCACGTCTCATCAAGTATTCTAATTGTCTCAGTTGCTGAACAACCGGACCCTGTGTTTTATCAAAAGAGCGGGCCTCCCGGATAAGGCCATAAATGTCTTGAGCATCTGATGCACTATAGGCTTTGGTTTCTGCCTTATTTTCTGTGAGATGTAGTATATCTTCAAATGACATATTGAGTGGTGCTGCTAATAGCTGTGTCGGGTAGAGAAAAGGAAACAATCACAATTATACAAATCACAGCTTGTGCGCACTCGAATTAACCAGTTAACTAAATATACTCTATATACAATGCTTGACTGATTTGGTGTGCACTGCCTGAAGTGGTTCTACCCTGCCACCAATTCTGATAGATGTTAGGTTCAAGCCGATATGGGTTAATGACATGTGTAAATTTTATGTTTTGTTTGGGATGTTGGAAGGGTTATTGAGCTGGCTGATACTCAACGTGTATGCTGGGACTATGGATGTTAATTTCATTAATTATATTATGTCACGCCATGGAAAAAATCACTGCATTTTATAATTTATCATTTACATATTTCACGATGTGATCTATTATTCATAAGGTTAGAGCACCACAGTTCTCATTTCTTATATTTTATAGAAAATTTCACTAGGTTGTATTCATGATGAGACAATAACATGATAGTAGTGGTTTATGAGTTAAGCTAGTTGAGTTAGCAACATTTTTTATGTCTAAACAATTTCTCTCTCTCTTTTCACTGTTTAAGTTGTATATTCGCTCAATACCACATTAGGTAGTGGTGGGGTTCGCTTTACTTTATTTTCTTGGTATGGACACACACTCGTGGTCCTCACTGTATGTCATTAATTCTTTTTTCCTATTTTCATATTTTTTCATCATTTTTCTACTTGTATCACATCTTGATGATGTTCAATCGTGGTGGTCTCACTTCATTGATCTTGATTATTTTTATTTTTATTTTTATTTTATTTTTAGAATTTCTTACACAGGGAGTTAGTCGTAATTCACGTGTTATTTTTCCGGTTTTTTGGTCAGTTTTCGCTTTATTGGTTTTAGAAAGGCACTATCACAGGGGAACTGAGCTCTTTCAATATGGCCGCCATTGAGTTGCACGCATTTGTTTAGCATCCTTCTTTAGTGTTGACGACATGCGCACGCAGCACGCTAACGTTTATTTATGTTGAAGCACACAGTGACGGGGTTTGGTACCTAGATGCTGGACACGAGGCAGGAGGGGAGACGCGTTTCAGACTAGTAAGTAAAAGCGTCCCGTGAGTCTTTGTATTAGGGTGTATTGGAGGCAAGGTAGGGAGAGAATGGTTTTTGATTAGTATTCTTTATTCCTTAGAACCATTATTACCCTCGTAGCGGCGTCGGGAAGAGTCACAAACACTAAGGATTCCGTAAGTGCATTTCGAGCTTGTTTAGCTCTTATGAGTTGCGAATGTCTATTTTAGGAGCATTTGTTTGGATACAGCTTATTATTTATTATTTTTATTTTTAGTTTCCAGTCTACTGCTTCAACAGTATTGAATTTAATTTATGTGCAGTTGATCTACACAACTCGGCTATTAGTGGTGCTTTTTGAACACAGGGTGAGTTCACATTGCTGATGTTTTGTGTGTCTTTTTGAGCCGCAGAATTAACGTGTTATGTGAGCAGATTTCATTTTGGTGGCTATTGACAACGTGCTTTCTTTGGGTTTACAGGTTACTCTTGATATTTTCCGACAACCTTGCTGTAGTTCCGGCTGTTGTTCGTTAGTGGATTGGAATTAGGTAGATATGCTCTCATAGTAAAGGGCTTTTTCTGTTCCGTCTCGTTTCATTTTATTTCATACACCGGGTGTATTGGCACGTTTGGTACCTTTTCTGTTTTTGAGTGGTCAGTCACTTTCAGTGTCATCTTCACCGTTAAGATCTGGTGATTCTTTGAGCAAGAATATGCAGACTATTCACAGTCCATATTTCATGATGCATGTATTTTTAGGATCCTCCCGGATTATATGGGTCTGTTTCCAAATGTTTATTATGTTTCAATTGATATGTTTGTTGTTTAATGTGACGTAAACTTGATACATTTGTTTATAGATATCCCTGAAGAAGGGTGTTGGTTACACCCGAAATGCATTGGGATTTTGGAGCAAGCAACATTTTAATGTTTATGATCTGAATAAACGGACTTTTGAAACCTACATTTTGATTTGGATTCATAGAAGCGGACGAAAGAAGTTTTACCATCAAGATGGTTTTGGCCGATGGTTCATTCATACAATTTTGGGATAATTGTGGTTTCCAGGAATGATGTTGATTTACGCATAATTCTGTTTCTCCATGTATATAAATGTTTTAATGAATTGAAAAAATTGTTCATACACACTCACAGGAGTGTTTTTGGTAGTGCACAGCCTGTCTAGATCATTATGCTCTAGTTTGTACTTTCCACTATACAATTGTGGCATTTGGGCTCAATGTGAAGACTCCCTTACTTGCCAACCCCTACCAACATCCTTTTACGTGGCCCACAGGCTACTAACTTTAGGATGCCAGCAGAGCAGTATCGCCTATAAAGTTCATTCAGGCGGCTGAGCACTCGCAATTTTATTGGTTTACTTTTTAATTTATAACACGCACAAATCATCCCGGGAGTGGTATCCCGGCACAACCGCAGGGAGGCAACTGAATTAGAACAGAGTTGTCTTAAGTGCTTTCCTGAAAAGGCAGTAATCTGAACAAGTTTGAATATGATGCAGCAGTTTGTTCCAATAAAGAGGGGCTAGGTAGGAGAAAGGCCTGCCCCCAGATCAGGCCTTTGACACGAGAAACAATTCGAGCTTTATCCCTAGATCCAAGGAGTCTGGGAGGGCAATAGTGAGTAAGCTTTGAAGCTAGATAGATGTGGCCTCTTCTTGTTAGGGCTTTGTGTGTAAGGAAGCACATTTTAAAAATTATTTTCTTCCGGACCGGTAGCCAATGTAAGGAGCGCACGATGGGAGCAGATGCAGCCCCAGATGGAAGGTTGCAAATGAGCAAGCAGCGGTGTTCTGCACGACTTGTACTTTTGATAAAAGTAATTTGCTGAGGCCAATAATGCTTTAGTGTAGTCCAGTTGACTAATCACAAGGGCCTGAAACACTGCTTTCCTCGCTGTAGGTGGGAGAAATGGAAAGGCTCTTCTCAGCAAGCGCATGATTTGAAAACAGGAGCCTGAGATGGACATCACCTGCTCTTTCATAGTAAGAGATTGGTCAAGACAGGCTCCCAAATTCTTACCACCTGTTTAGGCGTGGGAGCAGTGCCAAGTTCAGCGGGCCACTAGTAAAGTGCCCACAGTTGTTGGGACTTGCCAAACAGCATAATCTTTTTTTCCGGCATTCAGCTGTAGACAATTCTCCATTATCCAGTCAGCAATTGCTGAAAACCTTTTTGCTTTGAACAAGTCTTTGTCAAAGGAGATTATAAACTGTATCGTCTGCGTACAATATTATTTCAAAGCCAAAGGCTTTTACAATCTTGGCGGGGGAAGCAACATATATGTTAAACGGTGAGGGGCTAAGATAAGAGCACGGGGCACCCCCTTGCCCAGCATCATAGTGCGGGCTTTAATAGAACCCAAAATGACAGTTTGGGTTCTATTGGAAAGAAAATTGTCAAGCAAGTTTAGTGCTGTCCCATGAATTTCAATTTCTTGCAGCCTGAGGAGTAACCTAGAATGAGACACTATCGAACGCTGCAGACATGTCTAGCAGCACTAGCATAGATGGTGTGTCAGAGCAGTGAATACAGATTAAGCCCAGTAGGGACAGTACAGCCTTTTATCCTCAGGAGGCCCACAAAATGAGCACTAGTAAGTAAGACCCTTCAACTGTGCTATGAAGAACTGCAAGAGTGCAAGTGAAGGTAATTATTTTTATTTGATACATAAACTAGATGCCAAACCAACAATTCTACCCAGGACCTTCTCCCTCGATTATGGCATGAAAATACAGCTCACAAGATCAAGTCTGCAGCAGTAAATCAAGCTTTGTAGATGTGAGCACACAAAAAGACCATTTTACTTGGAAGATCAATGATCGCGCAATTAAAGGATATTACTCAAAGTCAGTGCTTGTGCACACAGGAGCGGCTATGAAAACTTCAAACTACAGTCAAGTTGACTGTACAGAGGCCAGGTGACCTCCCAATACAAGAGAACCTTCGATGCTTGTGGAAACTTCTCTGCAATCGATACAAAGCACTGGCAAAGCCAGTAGGTCTCGCTTTTGGGACTTACTGGCTTTGCTAATGTTTTTGGGCTTCGCTGACCACCACCAATGCACCCGCATACAGAATGATACGGGCTCCCTTTTAATTACTTTATTGCTTGTCTAGGATGGTGGGCTCCACTTACATTGGGCAATAAAAAAATATATACACAAGTATGCAAAAACACTTTTGCGGGGGACCAGCAGCAATTTTCTTTCTATCCCCCCAAATAAAAAGAAAAATTTAAAAGAGACTGTGGCCTTTGGAAGGCAGGTTAGGGAAACAATGGGGAATGGGCGGGGGAGGAGGGAGAGTAACAGCTGGGAGGGGCAGGGAGAAGTACACAGAAGAAAGCAAGTACCCACAAGGAACAGATAAACACAAACCAGAGAGAGGGGAGCATGTGACTGGGAGGAGAGGGGAAGCAAAAGAGAAAGAGCTGGAAGCCACATGCACTCTTATGGAGTGCTCACTCCAAAAGAAAAAGTAGTTCCCTAAAAGTGAGCAGTAGAGGTACACAAGTCAGCCGGTCCAGAGATGGTGAAGAGGCTATGCCCCAGGGAAAGGACAAACAAGATGGACAAGGCATTGAATAAGATTCAAGCAAACTAGTGTGACAATGAAGCCAACCAATGGCAAGCAATGGGTGGGCTTTAAGCCCCTGTACCCCTGTTAACAGGTGGGGGACCGGCCCGAGACCTACCCAAATCATCCCTCCCCCCAAAGGGGGATTCCTTTAAGGGAGACAGACACGCAGACACCATCACTGCGTTAGAGAATATACAATTCTCAGGCCGCATTTATCACAATCAACATAAACACGACATTTTATATCCACAGAATTATTCAATTATCCAAACTTTCCCATGACATTTACAATATTTACATCAAGAATCCTTTGATTAGAGGAACTAATACAAGTCATCTCCTAGCAACAGGTCCTCAAAAGGAGTCATGGCTGGCCACCCCCCAGGCACCATGGCATAGACTATTCCAAATGATTCGGGACCGTGGTCCCCATATTGCAAGTTGCATATCACAAGGCAAACTCACTTGCCCCCTCAAAATAGAGGGATCGTGGGCCAGCATGAAAACTGGACCCCTAACATATCGTACCAGAGCCAACCCAAGAAGGGATCCCCCCCCTGGCACCCAATGGGATGGGCCTGGGAAACCGGGCCATACCTTGGTCCCCTGGCGCAGACGCCATCCCCCGACATTCTCCGGGGCCATGTAATGGAGTACCGTGAGAGGCTAGGGACAATCGCTGTAGCGGGAGTCCCAACCCCTTCCCTACACCTCCACGGCAACCCCAGCCCCGGTTTTAAGACAAAGGATTCCTAATTCAGAATTCGCCTGTACTTCAATTACTGATGCCAAGGTTGTCCACCTGTTTTGTGACCAAACATGACTCCTTCCCCGCCAAAAGAGACTGTCCAGGGGGATGGGAGGGTGGGGAAAAGAGGCAGATTCACCACCACGTTCAGCAGCTGCAAGGTCCAGGGCGCGGGCACAGCAACAAGGTCATCGGGGGCAGCCAGGCGAGGAAAAAAACAGGTAACTGTGTGGGGATGCCCTCCCCTTTTATCCTCACCTGGCTGCCCCCACGACCGCCCAGATGCCCCCTCACCCCCAACGGCCAATCACCTATCGCGGGCATCCCACCAGCGAAAATTCAAAACTGCTGCTCCACAGTTGGCGCTGCCTGGCACCGGTCCGAACCGGCCCGCACCTGTCTTGGGGGCCCACCATCGGTTAGCGTTGCCCCCTGGGCCATTCTTGGCAATTCCACAATAGATGATTTGCAACCAGGCAGCTTACCCTATCTGATAGGCTCGACCCAAAAAGCACTAACCCATCACTAAAGGCATAATAAACTTTCAAACAAATCAGAGATTGCCCTCAATGGAGCACCTGGTCGGTTGCACACATGACTGAATGTCTTTACCAGTCCTATATCAGTAAGACCGGCAGCAGGCAGACCGCTCTGGTTTTCAGAGCTTTTCTAAAATATAGTAAGCGATTATGAAAAGTTCTGCAAAGTCTTACATGCTCCGGTCCTGCAACTGGGTTTAGCAGCAGATGACACATTCATGCATGGCACAGGCAGGGTACGAGATGGAATTGCGATGCAAGGCTATGTTTCCATATGGTGGCCTGGTGTATGCATCCCCACGAGACAACTGCATCCCCATTTCAAGGCACGTCCAATCAGGTCAGGCCGCTAATGGACTCCATGAGCGAAATACGTGAAGCACAAACAAGCAGGTGACGACCCCTATTATTCGGACATGCTTACCGTTTATTTACGTCCAGTTTGGGTTTCGCCCAGGGCGACCAACCGTGGCCCAATGTCTCAATCTAACCATGTTACTGAGTAAATATACAGTTGCGCGCCCTGGTACTATCTATCTTGCCTTCATGGACTTGTCTTCCGCATTCGATTGCGTGAATAGGGTTAAACTGTGGCAGTCCATGAGGGTAATGGGGGTAGAGAACAACATTGTTAATTTCCTTGAGGATCTTCATAAGTCAACCAAGGCCAACGTTGGATACTCCCAGGACCTTCGTGTTTCTAGGGATTTTGAAATAAAGAGGGGAGTGCGGCAAGGCTGTATCCTGGCTCCATTCCTGTTTAATTTCTATATTAATGAACTGGATAGAGCTCTAAGAGCCACTGGGGTAGATTACCCGTATGTAGGGCGGCGTGGCCTTCCCGTCCTACTTTATGCGGACGATGCCGCCCTTCTATCGAGGACTGCTATCGGCCTGCAATCCTTGCTAGATGCATTTTCTAATTTCATGTCGGATCGGGATCTATCAATCAACTCGAAATCATATATAATGCAGGTGGGGTCTTGACCAAAAAAAAGTTTTGAATTTCGAGTTGGCCCCGCTAAAGTCCCCCGCACTAATCTTTTCTCTTATCTTGGGGTCCTTTTGGATGATCAAATTAAATGGGGGCCTCTAATTTCTAGGAAAAGGGGGGACTTGGCCCGGGTGAATGCAGCTATTTTTAACTTTGCATCTAAATTAGGGAAGAGACCTATCGCAGCTCTGCTGAAGGTGTACCAAGCGAAAAGTGTGGCTATAGCTAGTTATGGAAGTGAAATTTGGGGGTATGTTGCAGTGGACCCTCTTCAGGTGACTGAGAATAATTTTTTGAAGCTATTATTGTGTGTGCAGCGTGGACTGTCGAATCTGGCGGCCCATGAGGAACTGGGGGTCCCATTTTTAAGCGATACCCTGGCACTACGCCCACTTGTGTTTTGGTTGAAGTGTTGGTTGAATCAGGCGTTAACACTTAATCATCTGATTTTAAAAGAGTGTATGTCCCTAGATAACGCATCTTGTATACCGTGGCTTAATTATATTAGAAGTGGCTTTGAAGGGCTTGGGCGTGCTGACTTATACTCTAATCCCGAATCTATTGTTAAAAAGGATGTGGAGCTAATTAGGGAATCCTTCCTCATACTCAGGAAAATGGAAAGGGACGAGCGAGAACTTCTTAAACCGAGTGTTCGCACTTTTTTAATGCTCAAAACAACTCCTTATACCGAGCCTTATCTCCTGGGGTCTTTCTCCTTACATGAGCGGTTTTTACTGACTAGGTTTCGCATGAATCTTTTTCACCTCCTGCTAGCCAGGCCTAAAGGATGCAGCAGAGGTCAAGTGTTAGCACCCTGTGGCTGCGACGGAGAGTCGCCACAGGATCTGCTACACTATGCTTTTTTGTAATTTTTTTGCGATCCTTCCGAGACATTTTCTAGTCCCTATTTTAAAAAGGATGAATTTTACCCAGGCCCGTCCTGCCCTCCTGTATCTTCAAATGCTGAAGGAGGATTGTATTTTTTTTTATCGTGGGTTATTTAAAATCCACAGTGAAAACCAGGGCCTGCTTGGATAGGTAGCCATCTGGTGAATAAATGATTAAGGCCTTGGAGGTTGAGGAGGACCAGCTTATCCTTGTAGGGAAAATTGTAACTAAGGGAGATGCTTTTATGGTACTATGTTTTTAACTGTCAGATTATAATGGGAGGTTGTACATTGGGTTCTCTTCATATCTTAAAAAGTGTGTTATTTAATGAATTGTTTAATGTATTATGGTTTTTATGCAACTTTTATGGTTTTATTTTTGTAAAACCGAATAAAGTTTATTTGAAATTGAAAATAGCAGTGTATTCAAACCTTACTCAATGGTCTCTTTCGCATCTAGGGCCTTTTCTCAGCATCATTAAAAATATTAAACGTTTTGCCATGTATTACAAAGGCTCCTCCTTACATTAAAAAAAAATAGGCACTTCATTAAATTCACCAAAAGTATTAATCCCGATTCATCACGGGGAACATATTAACTGACAATACTGGTCACGGTCACTGCATCTATACAGGGCACTGCTGTCTAAAGAGGCCTTGCAGCCCTGGGACCTTGCCTGTTCATGTGTGCTTTAAAAGGTTATCAATTGTTGTTACTTATAAATAGGGCCAATGGAATTATGTGGCAATGGAGTACTCCGTTATGTGGCAGGGCTTGCTAAATTATAAAGCAGGAAAAGGCACATTATACTGCAAAATGTGCCACATTCTTAGGCAATATCATTTCATTGTTTTGTCATTTTAACTCACATTAATACTGTCTGGGAAAAAGTTAAACCTCATTAGAATTAGTTTAACAGCCATCAACAACTGAAAGGCAACCATTTAAATAATCTGCCATTCTATCACATTATGTGCGATTCTTCAGTAGTTGGATCAGTTTGAGCGACACTTTTTTGTTGAAAAATGCAACTTATTCAGCATTGGTAGGTTATGCGGCTAGAGCGGTGATCCCATGATTAAGCAGAAAACGCCCTACCCGCAGACATGCCAAATTTCTATGCCCCTGCCAATGGGTAAATATTGTACGTAACGTGTTCAGTTTGGTTTCCCGGAAGTCATGGCCGGGGACAAGGGGGAGAGGTCAGGCAGTAGCAGTGAATCCGCAGGAAAGGAGCTCTCAAGGCGCCGTACAGAGCAAGCACCGCAGGCTCGTTGGACGCCGGAAGTGTGGAGACCCAGGAGGCGAAGGGGGCGGTGTGCCCGTGTACGTTACAGTAGGCCCAGAGGGGTGCACAGCTGATGGAACCCGTCACACGCGCTGGGCTGGCACGGTCACGCTGTCATGAGGTGTCTGTCAGCCGATGTGCAAACATTGTGTGCATGTATATCTTTATTACCCAGCCAGGCACGTTTTTATTGCTGGCAAAACATTATCACCTCTCTGCCAACTTTCATTAAATACATTTATTGATTGAGGATTCACCACAAGGCACCTATGCCCGAAAAAAAATGGCGACAACGCGTGTAGGCAGGCCCATGGCGTACTGTTGCAGATGTCGGAGTCTAAAATACAGCAAATCCGCAGGAAGCGATGTATTAACGGTTTGCATCTCTGACCGAGCTTGGAGCTCACGCGGGGCCGGTTCAAAATAATATAAGGTCCCCTGCACTGTCAGGGGGCGCTTAATCCCACCAAAGCTTGCGCCAGGCAGAAAGTGGGCCAGACCCAATGATGTGCCTGGTCGCAGTGGTTACTGAGGAAGAACACGACACGTGCTATGCCCAGTTCACTGCGGATTGTTTTCTTTAAAGCACATTATCACAGTGCTCTCTGCTTATTTACAAAGACCGTCATTCCAGAGACTCCTCTGCTGACTGCTCCCTATAAAGCACTTAATCACAGCGTGCGCTCTGCTTGATATAAAGTGCTTCCTTGCGGGGCCACTTCCTGTACAATATTGTTTCCTACCGCGATCTCGAATTGTTAGAATGTGCATTCTCAAAGCATTGCCTCGGTCTCCTTTAAAACCCTCTACTGTGTACTCTGCTTCTTACTAAGTTTCCGAGAGGCAAGGATTCTGTGCTTCCAGAAAAGGCTTTGTATCCTACAGTGATAAAACACTTAGTCCTTAGAACAGCCTATACCTCTCTGCAGGACAAACTCGTGAAATAACGCTCTTTTCCAGCCCCTCCCCTCTGATCACCCCTTTTCCCGCTCATCTCTTCCTCCAGGCTTATGGAAATCAGACTGTTTACTCAATGGAAATCTGCTCCTGGCCACAGTGAGGTTCTGTGGTCTACGGGCTCAGCATCAGGCTGGCTCTCGCGATACCTGTATCACGGCGGCCTATTCTACATCACACACTCAATTGTGATAGGTAGAAGTGGAAACAGACTACAGAAATAGGCCCGAAAATGTAGTCTTCAAAAAGAAAGGGCAAACAAAGATAATCGACATGCACCCAAGCCCAACATCGAGCACTGGTTTCCAAATACCTTAGGACTGTAGGTGGATACAATTGTTTAAACGAGCCCTAGAACAGTTGAGAATTGCATTTGGGATTTTAAAAGAGGTTGACTTTTTTTTAGGTAGCTTTTTATTCATAGCCTCTTTTTTACAGTGTATATTGCACTCGTTTGTCAGTACGATTTATGTCTGTTATCGCCTGTAACCACCTATGTGCTCATCAGTATATCCACCTGCACTCTCCCACAGCAGCTGTAGTATTATATAAAGTCAGTTGAGCACCCAGAGCACTTACATGGATGAATCTTTCACATCATACCAACAACAAAAGTTTAATAAACAAATTCATTAAACTGATCCCTCACGCATCTTGTTCATACCTGGCACGGGTTCCAATTCCACATGTGACACCTTCAACCACCCAGATGGTTTAAGTAACATCACCTTTCTTTGGGACTTTGTTTCATTTTTCCAATGAGAAGTATGGGACTACTACTCCCAGATTTCAATCCGCTGTTGGCTAAAAAGTGAAGACTGGCGGTAGATGGCACTCATGGGGCCCAAAAACATTTCTGCTCCTGCCCAAGAGGTACTGTTGTCATTGCTGAAGGTGAAGGAGTCAACAGTACATTGCAGACTGAAATATTGTATTGTAATTGCATTTATATAGTGCTTACTACCCCGACGGGGCGTCATATGGCCATTTCCATCCGGTTACTGACTCTTGCAGATTGTCAGAAGGGCCTGGCGTACTATTAAATCTAGGGTGAAAAGGAAACTGCAGATGCAAAGTTTAGTAACAAAAAAATAAAAATAGAGGAAAATCAGAAAGAGCAGCATCTCCTAGCATCACTGCTCTATTCTGCAATCACCCATGAAGCCCTAGAAGCCCAATGCAGGATATAAACACATTTTCTCTGTTTAGAAACCCAAACAGAATGTTGTCTAATGCTCATTCCTTCAGGGTTTAGTACAGCAGACCTCAGACAGCAGCAGTGAAAAACGACAGTCTGTCGGCCATTTTATGCTTGCCCTTGTATCCGCTGCAAACCAGCTGGAAAACCACAACTGAAGGTGGTTGTTCCTCAAATTCCTGTGCATGAGAAACATGCCTACCTTAAGGAACACTTTTGGAGTGTAGTATAGGTTACACAACAGATCAGGTTGGTGGTGAGAAAGTACTCCACCAGGTGTTGCGATTTACAATTTACTACAGTTATTTCCTTGCTGCAAGCACATCTTTTCCCACGGTGTACAAAAATAGGCAATGATAAAGACAAACCAGACTCACCCATGCCAGGAGACCCTATACAAAAGCACATGAAGAAAAAAACATAAGGAGTGTAGTCAGTCTTTACATGTCTATCCCAAAAACAAATGTACTGCCTGCCAATTTATGCATTCTTATAAAGCGCGCTCTTTCCGAAAGTATTAGTACATTGTACATACAAGAGTGACGTGTATATACTTCAACATTACATAGAAAGAGATAGAATAATCAAATACAGAACAGTCGAGGACAAGACTCTACCGGTGCAAAATAATGATATTTGATGACCATGTACCCAACCCTGGGGCAAAAAAAAAAAAAGTCCTAGTACCAAAGTAAAAAACAAAATGAACAGAAATCTGCACTATAAGACAATTAAGGCAACCTTACACTAGGGCATAAAAGCTTGCACAGAGACTTGTCAATTACAAAAAGGATTACACTATCTGCCAAAAACCAAAATACCAATAAGATGGCCAAAAACGAAATCTGGATAAATACAGATGGAACTGTTAATTTTTTTTTTTTTTTTAAATACCATAAAACCGGGAGCCCTACAAATAAAAAGACACCATAAACACTAAAAGAACCACACTTAGCCACTAAAAAAACAAACAGTTGAAGAGTGCATCCTATGTTCCGATGAACCAGCAGAACACTAAGAAACCCACTCCCTGTGAATAATGGAAATCTTAAAACCAGGACACAGCTTTGTATACAGTGAGGATGCACCAAAATGCATAAAGAACGGCTTTAGACCTACCCAGGAAACCATAGCACTAGGGCACGGAACGCCTAGGATGCTCCCCGCCCCGCTCCCTAGTTAACCCACAAATACCACTTGATACTTCCAGAGTGTGGGTATAAACGGCCATGTTTAATTATTTCATAACACACAAACATGACAATCAGTAAAACATTATTCCAAATCTTATTATCAAATCCTAATAACACTTTTAATATTTACAATGCATAACTTATCACCTATTAACTTGCTCCCAGCACCAAGGGGCCCTCAGGCTCACATCCCCAATTGAGAACCACGCAAGGTGCAACCCACCTGCGTCCTTGAGAGGTGAGCCCCCAGCCCTCTGGTTCTTGTCCGCCAATTCCGGGGCCCACCCCTCTACCACCAGGCTCCCGAGGAGGCTCGTAGGGAATAAACAGGGGCCGCTGTCCCCTGCCCTAAATCGTGACCTGGCGCCCTTGCCTCCCCAGCCGGTGTCCCCATTCTCCCTGCGGAGAGCTTACCGTCTCTCCCCTCAGTGCTGGCCTAGGGAGTATGTAAGAAGGACTCCCGTTAACCCTGCGAGTCAATGCTCTGTGGCCTCTTTACCGCCTACCACTCCCCCCCCCCCCAAACTCCTGATAAGTGGGACGGGTGGGAGATTGATGACCAGCTTACTCCTGGGGCCCGCGCGGGAAAGCGAGGACCCTTGTCGCGTCCCCGAGGCCTAAATAGGCTGATGCTCCGCCCCCTTCCCGCGCCGGGTCCCAGGCCGGAAATCGGTCCAGGGTGACCCGGAAGCACTTAGCTCCTGCTGGTTGTCGCCCATAGGGCTAGCCCCCTGGCAACAACGTGGGCGGGGATCCAGGCGGCCGGGCCCTAATGGCGCGCTTGCTTATCCTCGCGCTTTTCCATAGGGCACAAAGTCCCATTTCCATGTTTGTGTATCAAAGTGCAGAGAGGACTCCTACTCGCTTTCAATAAAAAACACAGACAAACCACCCAGATTGCAAATGAAGTAAACTCAACACTACAGGTACAACACATCTCCATGTCGTATAGTAAAATATATAGAAACGTTGCATAGATGTCATTAAAGAAAGATCCCAGTACAGGGCTCGAATTATAAGCCACCCAACATATTTGTGGCAAATGAACCATATCCAGAGAGATCATTAGCAGCCAATCAGGGATCCTTAATATTACGTCACAAAATCCTATATGACGTAACAAAAAAAAAATATAGAAAGAACCTCACTTGTGGCCAATGAAGGATCCCCAATACCAAGTCACAAACACTTATTTAATGTATGTGTAGCAAAATATGAAAGGAACCACACTGGCGGTCATTAAAAGTTATCCTCAACACAAAATCCGAACTCTGGGCACAAAAGCCTTTTTGCTGCTGACGAACTACAGTGCAGAAAAAGTCTCTCATCTAACCAAGGGATCCGACAATTGGGCATAAATCCGGTTTGCTAATGATGCTCAGTAATACAGAAAAAAAAACTATCAAGGATATCCCAACGGAAGGGGCACAAAATGCAGTACCAAAACCACATACTAAAATCCTGAAAATTTTTACTTATGGTCTCTCTCAATGACTGCACGCTAATCGCACTGGCTCTTTATAAGGTATAGTTGCAAGTCAACGACAACCACTGAACCGCAAAGGCCTACTCGTAGACAATGCACCAAAATACAGAAAGACCCTCACTCATGGCCGATCATGGAAACCTTCACATTAGGGCACACTATCCTAAGCTATGATTCCTCCTAAAATCCAGAAAGACCCTCACTCATGGCTCGAAGACTGCATTAAAATATACAAAGATTATCAGTAAGCCACAAAAGCATACACAGTGATGATGCGCCAAAATACAGAAAGCAGCTCATTTGCTGCCAATCAAGAAAACTCTAAAAATGGGGAACAAAATACTATCTGATGAGGACTCACCTAATACAGAAAGATCCACAGAGCGTATAAAGAAACCCGAACGCTAAGGTACAAAATCTAGTTTGGTTACGACTCACCAAAGTACAGAAGGCTTAACCACAACTGATTCAATGAATCCTAACCCTAAGAAACAAAATCTAACTTGATGGCGACACATGAAAATACATAAATAAAGTCACTGACGGCTTATCTGGGAAATCCTAACACTAGGACACAATATCCTATATAGTAATGACTCACCTAAATACATAAAGAATCTCGTTCAATGCCAATCAGGAAAACCTAACACTAGAGGGCAAATTCCTACCAGAAGAAAACTCAGAGAAAAATCACCCCTACTCAACACAGCCCTAACACTAGGGTAAAAAAACGTATTTAGCGACGACGCACCCACACCTAGAAAGAAAGGCAGAATGCAATGCACCCCACCCAGCCCTAGACAATGAGACCAAAACATGTTCTTGCAGAGCAGCATACTCACCCCGAGGCCCTACACTGCGTAATGCTCTTTCACATCACCTGAGAAACATGTCCCAGCACCTTCGGTTCAGGGGGGAAAAAAAACACCAGCCTTCAAGAAAGTACAACATTACTACTGTCAGTCCTCAACTGGACAAGCAGAGGTTTGGGTTATAATAGCCAGGGCCACTAGAAATATGTTTCTACGACTACAGTGTTTTCGGCAGGATTATGCATTTGCCATATAATCCATCGTCTGCTGCATAATCTCAGACTTTGACAAAAAAAGAATTCTTTCTAGCATAAATGGATCAAAAGTTACTAAAAACATGGTAAAATGTGTTACAGCACAGTGGAAGGCCCTACGCAAAAGTTAACTAGATACCTTTCAGTTACTTATTGCTGCATTTGATAGTTAAACGGGTACTAATAAAGTGAAATATTTGCCCAGTGTTAACAGGAGAAAAAATGCTAAAATAACGTAGTAATGCTATCACACAATATGCAGTATTATACCGCATAGTTTGCCTTTTCTTCCCACATAATTTAGTCAGCCTTGCCACATAATTTGGTCCTCTGCCACATAATTCCAGTGACCCCCGATTATAGTGAGTTAGAGCCACGAACAAAGAGGCTCGCACCCAAGAAATGCACATGAGATTTGTATCAACAGTTTAGGCACAAGGTCAATTCTCCATTTGTGGCTCAGAGTGCCGGTCATAGGGAAGGTAAACCGCCACTAGTGCAAACCACCCTCACTCTACTGTCTGCTGAGACACTGCCAATATTCACTTCAGGACGTTTGCAGGGCTGAGGGGAAATGCACACAAACGGAAATACCGCGAAATGACCTCGGCCCTGATGTCGCAGGGCCATTCATTTCCACCTTTGCCAGCTGCTGTAATAAATGTTAGGGTTTTCATTCCGATTGACAATTGAGCAAGGGATGTAGTCCTTTCCAGGTGAAAATACTGCAAAAATATATATTTCTATGTAAAATAAAGGCAGCCAAAATTTTAAGCATACATGAATATGTCCATGGACAAATTATAACCCGTTTAATTCCAAAATCTGGCCTACACATACCATATAATACAGGACTGTGTAATGTATTATCTCCAATTGAGCAGTAAATCCCAGATGTGTAGGTTTGTATTGGAGTCTATATTTTTGGAAAATATGATTTTAGATTTAGTTTTTACATGTGCCAAATTGCAGTGTAGGAGAGATCAGATGCGTACCCATCCACTTAATGATAGAAGTGGTCCTTAAGTTCTTCCTACCACACCGTAAACACCTGACAACATGCTACCTTTCTAATCGCACATCAACATGGACTGTTTTAAGAGCTGTGCACACTTTTTGTGCAGAATAAGGTTATAAGAGATGTGTAGTGCTGTATTGCCATTAATAGAGCCTCGCAGTGCCGTTAGGTTCAGGTACCTTCAAGCCCAGGTCTTGGAAGGTGGAGAGGGGGGACCGGTCGCAGTCCTGAGGCAGTTTGTCACAGTGGGATTAGTTCATATTTATATATTTGAAAGGATAGATAAGAAGCAAGGGATGATTAAAGCCGCACCACCCAACTAGTCACTATACTTTGGTCTGACAATTCTCTATTAGCATTATTGCCCAGCTCCAAGGTCCGCTGCTAATGGACCCTACAGTGAAATTACATGAAAAACAAGGCAAAGAGGCAATACATAAAACAATTAAAGCACAAGAAGAAATTTCTTTTGAGTCTTCGGTATTGTTGATCCTTCCTTTAATATTTAAACAATAGGTACAAGAAGCATTCAGATGCAGCCAACGCGTTTCACCCTGAATAGGGCTTCATCAGGGCAATACACACAACAAGATATCATAGAATATCTCGATCCACTTCCCGTACTTTTACCAACATCCAAAGAGAAACTCGAAGTTTTGTATAAACAGTCCAGTTTTGGTCAAACCTTGTGGTCGTCACGGTCACGTCCTGTAATTTCCAATCGTGCTAAATTGGCTCAATTAAGCAACTGCACTGTCAGTATTCGTTACGGATATCTCGAGCAGAGAGTCGCGCTAACTGAGGTGTAGGCAGGGTGAAACGCGTTGGCTGCATCTGAATGCTTCTTGTACCCATTGTGAAAATATTAAAGGATCAACAATACCGAAGACAAGAGAAATTTCTTCTTGTGCTTTTATTGTTTTATGTATTGCCTCTTTGCCTCGTTTTTCATATATATGTGTTTGGCGTGATGTGTGTGGAGTATGTGTGTTGTGGGGCAGTGACGTGCTTATCAAAATGGGCAGCAAGCTATGCCATGTAAGGTGTGTGGTTGGAAGGATGTTATCTTTGTTTTGTGATCCTATGTGGGAAGTGTTTCCATGTTGTGCATGAAGATCACCAAGGTGTGTTATGGAACGCAGCGTGTAGTCTACGATGAGCTGAGAGACGCACAGTTTATGGCTTTTAGTAAGCTGGCCGCTTTGAAGAGCTTTGTTGGTCCCTGTACGGTACCGCTTATTATAGTTTACTTCGCTAGTTACTGCTCTGGGTTTTCCAACCTGAAATGTTACTAGTTTGTCCTGAGCTGGCATGGGGGGGAGAAGAGGGGGAGAAGAGAGAGAGAGAGAGAGAAGAGAGAGAGAAGAGAGAAGAGAGAGAGAAGAGAGAGAGAAGAAGAGAGAGAAGAAGAGAGAAGAAGAGAGAGAGGAAAGTAGAGATCGGCTGGGATGGGCCTTGTTACTATCATATCGGAGTATTATTGTGAGGTGTAAAAAAAAAAAAAAAAAAAAGTGGTCATAATGCATTATTTGGGACTTGCAGTGGTGCAACAGAATAAAGATCTCCAATTGACCAGCAGTGTGTGACAGCTCTTTTCAGTAATTCCATACCTGTTCATCTGGTGATGGCTGGCTTATTGGCTTGTAAAGTACTGCTGATAGACAAGCCCTGTAGCAGATATGTCTTATGTGAGTGGCAGCCATCTCTAACTTGCACCTCTTACAATCACTGAGTGTTATGGTATTCGTGCGGGCCAGAAATGTTATATAGGAATAGGCATAACTAAATAACCCCCATGTGAACCATAGGTCAGCCCTTAGCTTACTTGTGTTTAGAAAGTACTTTGATGGTTGGATTTTGTGTTTCTGCAAACGTGGCGTTTTCTGCATAATCACCAATTTACATTTGCCACATAATGCAGCACCTGCTGCTTAATTCGCTGATTTCACAAAAAATATTTGTAGTTCAAATGAATCAAGTTACTGAAGAAATAAAACCACATTTAGTTCCACGCATGAGCAGATCCTTTGTCCATTGCTATATTCAGGCGTTAAACTGGTACTAATGTGGTTCCACTTTGGTCAGACAGTAGTAATAGTTAAAATGACACAATCTGCAGCAGTATAATTTTGTCACATTCCACCATATAACTAAGCTTTTCCTGCCGCATAATTTGGTCAACCACTGCTGCACAATTCCAGTAGTCCTGGTATGGGATAACAGACTATTTTGATTGTTTATTATGGATAGTATGGACGCGAGTTCACCAGTAGCTCGCTTTAGGAAATATTTAAGCTGTGTTGTGTGCGCACAATTTTCCGTGTAATGCGTGTTGTCTGTTCTGCAAATCTTGGTCAGAGTTGCAATCAGTTCATAATCCTCTTCAAGCAGATTCGCTGCATTTCAGACTCCCACATTTGTGATGGCGCACCATGGGCCTGTACACATGGGCGCCATCTTTTTGGGGGGGGGCCAAGGTGCACTGCGGTGAAACCCCAGTCAATACAAGTATTTAATTAAAGTGGCCAGAGCTGATAAGGCTTTGCTTGCAATAAAAAGATGCTGGGTCATAAACAAACGTGCACTGTTTGCATATTGGCCGACACCTCACCGCACTGTGACCGTGCCAGAGCGCACGTGACACTCCTTCCGCACCAATGACCCCGGGGTGCACTATGTACACCTCTGGGCCTCACGCATAGCACCTGCACGCGCGCGCGCACTCGCACGCAAGCACACACACACTTAGCCCGTCTCCACCTTCCCCCACTCAGCGCTTCCAGCCTCCCACACGAGTTTGCTAGCTCTGCGCGCCTGCTCACGAGCTCCTCTCTAGGCGTATACCCAACCCCTCATCCCCGACCGTGACACCTGGGAGCATACATCCCCACATTTTAAAACTCGAAAGTGGGAAATTTAGAGAGAAGGAAAAAAATGGGAGGGGGGCGGTTAGAAATATATTTTTTCCCGTGACATTGAAGCAGAGGCAATTTTAAGCGGGAGACCGCTAAATAAAACAATTTTTTGCTTTAAAACCCCAAAGAGACTTGCCTGAATCAGGTTTGTTGGCATCTATGCAACAGAACACGTTTGGCCACACACCACACTTTACTTGCAGGTAGCCACTGGAATTAGGAAATTCTGCGCCCAGTGCGCTTTCTGCTTAATTGTGGATGACCGGTTTTGCCACATAATCCACCCGTGCTAAATAATTTGCAGATTTCAACAAAATAAAAATTCCAGATCAAACTGTACACAGCTACAAAAAAATACAAAAAAAACACCACACGTGGTGTTGCGTAGAGACAGACCTATTTAAGTAATTTCCGGCTTTAGCGTTGGCGGTGTCCGGTGTGAATCTTTGTTGACCTCCTTCACTAACTCCCTCACTACATCCCTCCAATGGTGCCCCCTCATCACTCCTTAGCCCCTCTCTCACATTTTGTATAGCATTACTCATCCCAATATAGACAATATAGACTGCCAGAGCGCTTTACATCACAAACATTATGCAGACAACAGGAGTCATACAAGCGTCAATGTGTAGGAAATGTTACTTAAGACAATGAAGTCTAGGAGCTGTAGGAGTCGCATGCCAAAAGATTCCATAATCGGAGCACGCGGACTGGAAGCAGTGCCTTGAGACCCGCTGCAAGGGCCGCTGCTGCTGCCTGTCACGAGCTTTTCTCAAGCTCACCCCCCACACATCCTCAATTAGAGCGCACTTGTGAGATTCTATGGAAAGGCAGGCCAGGAGCTGTGAATCTCACCCGCGCGCTGCCGGATGGGTGACGTGGGCTCCAACGGGTCTACGTCACTCGTGAATGCCTTTTTTGGGGCTGGAGCAGTGCTTTAAATGGGAAAAAGTAAGTGCAGGTACTCATTAAAATAGAGATGTGGCAAGTGGGCAGACCTAAGGGCAAGATATGATCATACAAATGACTTCTGTCCCAGTTGCAGCACATATCAAAACACACGAGAGAAATGCGTGTCGTCAATAAAACAGATTAACTCATTACATATAATAAAGCCATGATGGTCGCTGTGCACCTGATTGACAGTGCAAAGGATGAGTGAATGACAGACAGAGCCTTGGTGAGCTGCAGACAGGAAGTAACCATTATCCCAACGCGGCCGAAGCCGCAAACATCCCAACGCGGCAGGAGCCGCGAGGCTTTATCCAACGCGGCCGAAGCCGCAAACATTATCCCAACGCGGCAGGAGCCGCGAGGCATTATCCAACGCGGCCGAAGCCGCAAACATCCCAACGCGGCAGGAGCCGCGAGGCTTTATCCAACGCGGCCGAAGCTGCAAACATTATCCCAACGCGGCAGGAGCCGCGAGGCATTATCCAACGCGGCCGAAGCCGCAAACATTATCCCAACGCGGCAGGAGCCGCGAGGCATTATCCAACGCGGCCGAAGCCGCAAACATTATCCCAACGCGGCAGGAGCCGCGAGGCATCTTCTTAACGCGGCCGAAGCCGTAAAACATTATTTTAACGCGGCAGGAGCAGCGAGGCATAATTATTTGAATGCGGCCGAAGCCGTAAATATTGCTTCCACGCGCCAAGAAGTCACCTACAGTTTAATTTTTTGACCTACATCCTGTACACGCCTCTGTCCCCGGTCGATTACGATCCTGCTTCCAGCTCTCACTTTCACTCCCGGAGGCCACTTTGCTCTGCACGACGCAGAGAGAGAGTGGAGAGAGCGGTGACGACCGTGGAATGGAGTGGTAAGTGAGGTGCAGCTGTCTATGTTTTAATTGGCGAAAGGAATGCATCTGTGATAGATAGGACGTTTACACCAGTGATAAAGAGCGGACATTGGTTGTTATTGGACACTGGGCTGGCAAAAAGGGAATTTTTGGAAACCTTGTGGGGGTAACCCTGTGGGGGACTCGAATCAGGAAAAAGCAATTGCACAAAAGTTGTAGGATTGGAGCCTGGGAGAGGGAGAAGTAGGAAGCAAGATAAGAACAAAGGATGGCACCAGGCAAAGCAAAGGTCCGTAAAGGCCCAAAGAATGCGAAAAAGAATGAGACCAATGCATTAGTAGCAGATGAAGTGGGGGAAAATCGCATTATAAAAGGAGCCTTAAGTGATACTGCTGGACTGAAAAAAACTAGCACCGAGAAATGCACAATCTTTGACCCTAACGCCGCAGTCATCGAATTCAAGGGTAACAAAAGGAGGCCCATCAGTGTCAAACTCTATAAAAGATTTTATGGGGAGATATTTTAAAGGGAAGGACATGACGGATAAGGAGATGAGTGCCGTGGCTCACCCAACATCAGGGAATCTGGTAGACTTGGACGTAGACCCCCCAAATCAACCCATTTTTAACTTCTCAGGAATATCCCTGGACCCCCGGCTGTCTTCTTCGCCAAGACTCTTCCAGCCGTCAATGGAACAAGATAACGAGGAAGGAGGCGAACACGAACCCCCAAGCAGCAAGGATCAGAGTAAAAGAGACAATACTGGATCTAATGAGCAATTTAACGAGAAAGATGGAGGAGAGAGTCTCTTCGGCACAGGGAATGATTTATTGCGCTCTTCAATGCATAGTTTAGAGGTTACTGGAACCTCGAGTGCCTCCATGCTGGAGGTTATGTGGATCCTCCAAAAAACCCTACAAGGTTTGTTAGAGGTATCAGTACTAAACAACAAACTTTTAAAAACACAAGGGGGACAGTTTAAAGCAATACTAGGAGAACTGACACAAATTAAAGGGTTAATGCCTGCAATAGTCAGGCCAGTTGGAGAAGACCAGGAAAGGGCTAGCAGTAGGGAGGAAGTAGTAATAAGGGCTGCCCTACCACAGAAAGAGGAACCAAGTGTATATGTATCTCGATACCCTATGATCATAAGAAGACGGGGAGAAAGGAGGAATTACAAGAAGTGCCTCCCATGGTCATGGCGGGAGCAGATAGCCCCTAGCAAAAGAATAACTGCACGGAGGCTGAGAAAAGGGAAGGGTGTTGAGAAGGAATATGGGAGTCGAGGAAGGAAAGAGACCATAAGTCCTAAGAAGAATAAGAAAAAGTCCCTGGAAAAGAGATAGATGCCAGTACCCTAGTTGAACAGGGGAGGCATGGGAAACAGCTAGGCAAACTAAAGAATAGTAAAATTAACCATAGAAAATCCCCAGGGGAGGAAGAGGGGGAAGATATGGAATGGAGGATGGGTAAGAAGCTACGATCAAGACTTAGTAGCCCTAGGAGTAGTAATGCACTTAGGAAGAAGGATAAAGGGGGGGAACTAAAGGACAGAAGGGAGGTTGCACCGCTGGAGGGCTCACATGGTCTAATGTTAGAATCTACCCCGGACCTATGGGTTCTTCTAGAGCCATTGAGCCAGGGCAAAGGTGGGAAAAAAGCTAAGAAATTAAAACCCCTAAAATCGATCACAACTCCTCTTTTCTTTATCAAAATGTGCACGCCTCCGTAATATTGGCACAGAGGATCTTAGAGAAGTAGGGTTCCTCATAAACAACAAAGGGGGTGAAGTAACTAAGGTCCTTTTTTATTCAGCCTTAGTAAAGACTGCAGTCGAAAAAGCTAAAAATGAGTTGCTAAAGGAGGGTATTAGATTGGTAAGATGGGAGGAAATGCAGAAAGAAAGGCAGGGGCTGCATTTCCTTACAAACCATGCTGGATTAGGAGCACAGCAGATAAGATTAATTAATTCAAGCTGGGATAAGAAGGAGGACCTTGAAATAACCATAATTGAAAAAGGAATAGCAAGACACGAAAGAGATTTGCTTGTTGGAAATAGGTTCAGAGCACTAGCACCCCCAGAGTATGAGGAGGAGGGGTATCTGAGTGAGATCGACTAGGAGTATGGGTCGCCGCACAGCCTGTCGATACTATCATGGAATATAAATGGTTACAATAAAATATCGAACCAGGACAGTTTTAACAAGCTCATTAGGAGTAATGATATTGTGTGTCTACAGGAGACTTGGCTGTGCGACGATACCCTAGCTACCGAAGGATTTGCTCAATATTCTAAAGCAGCAAGGAAAAATCCCTTGGGCAGACCTTCAGGAGGGCAATTAACATTGATCTCTGTAAAAATTGCCAGGAAGGTGGAAGCCGTGAAATTACAGTGTAAATGGGCATTAGGTTGTAGGGTGCTGTTACAGAAGTCTGAACCATGTTACGAAGGAATATGTATCATAAATGTGTATATACAGAAGGGAAATGAGAGCGAATATAACGAAAATCTGGAAAACTAAAAGAGGATATATCGTTTGTGAGTGATTACTATCAGAAGGATGTATTATTGGTGTTGGGTGATTTTAATCATAGATTGGACCCCGTAGGATAGATTGTTGGTGTAAGGAAATGTTAATATCCTATATCATCGAAGTGGCCAATTTCCCTAGGGGAGAGATCTTGCCCCAAGATGTGGTTTTTACACAGTTAATGGGCTCATTAGGTATGGTATGCGTAAATGGGAGAATGCAGACGGATTGGCCAGCAAGGCGTACCTTTGTGAATAGCCAGCAACTCTGCCCGATAGATTATGTGTTTACCCATGCCTGGAGCTTCGGCCTAATAAAACACTTCGAGGTAGCAAAAATTGGAGGCAGCGATCATTATCCACTGAGGACAGAGTTACATATAACAAGGGGCAAAAATAGAGTCGGCACTTCAGGTACACGTGGAATACCCAAAACGGCTGACAACCCGTATATCGGAAGAACATATAGGAAAGTTAAGGGGTATCCAGCAGACTATTCCCCTAGAAGAAATCTCAACTAAAAATGGCAGTGCCTGGTTTGAAAATACAATAAGCAAGTTGGTGGAAAGCCTACGGGTAAAATTTAAAGGAAGTAAACCGGGGTTAGGAAGTAAAAGATCTTATAAAAATGAGTGTCCCTGGTTCGATGAGGAATGCCGTATAACCAAGGCCCTTATCAGGCAAAGTGAGAGAAGATTGAGGGCAAGGTATAATGTGGAAGCAGCATTGACCCTCCAGAAACTAAAGATAAAATATAAATCGTTAATTAGGAATAAAAAAGAACTTATAAAGATAGTTGCTGGGCAAATATGTTGTCTGTAATTGAATCTAAAGATGTGAAAGGGTTTTGGAAGCTAGTCCAAGAGAGTGCCGGTAGGAAAATAGGATCCCTAGATTGTATGGTCCCTGAAGACGATTGGGTTGGCTACCTGGGAGAAATTTATGGGAAATGGCCAATCCTAGACAAGGCAAGTACAATAGCATGGGTACGAGTGAGGGATGATATAAAAGAATATTATACCTCTAGTAACATTATGAAAATTATTACAAGTCTGAACCTTACTCGTGCCGCAGGCCCTGATAATCTGCCGGCAGTGATAATAAAAACAAGACCTGAGTGGTGGGCAGAGTTCTTCGCAAAGATGTTTCAAGAGATCCTAGAGTCAGGGAGTGTTCCAGAAAACTGGAGAGGAGCCATCATAAGAACAATCCATAAGAAGGGTGATTTAAAAGCGCCAAAGAACTACAGGTTAATAAATCTCCTGGATATAGGGGAAAAAGTCTTCGCGAAAGTATTATTGGGATTGCTCAGGGACTGGGCTGAAGAAAATCAGATTGTACCCCCTGAACAGGGGGGGTTTAAACCGGGACATTCTACGGTCGACCACTGCTTCGCTCTCTGGTCCATTGCGCGGAAGTCGATTGAGCAGAGGGGAAGTTTGTTCTGCTGCTTCGTGGACTTCCGCGCAGCTTTTGATTTAGTGGACCGGGAGCTGCTGTGGGAGACTTTAATTGGATATGGTGTGCCAAAGAATTTGTTAGGACTGATACAAACTCTTCATACAAACAACTGGGCCCAGATAATTTTAGATACAGAGGGAAGCCTATCCGGAAAAATTGATTGGAAACGGGCTGCGGCAGGGGTGCGTATTGGCCCCTCTGCTGTTCTCCCTGTTCTTAGCAGATTTGCCATCAATTTTAGGTGATGTAATTGGGGCAAGCCCGAAACAAGATGGAAAGCATATTGCATGTTTATTATATGCGGACGACCTAGTAATTATGGATCTAACTGAAATTGGCCTGCAAAGGAAGCTAAGTAGGTTCAATGATTACTGTCGCTTGAAAAAACTTGTCGTTAACATGGACAAGACAAAGATACTGGGATTTGGCCGAAAGAAAATTGGGTTTACTTGGTTTCTGGGTGCTGAGAAGCTGGAAAAGGTTGTAGAATATAGGTATCTGGGAATTTGGTTTGAAAGAAGACTGAAATGGCATACACACCTAGATGCACTAAAGCTGAGATCTTCAGCATCGGTCAGCGGATTGAAAAAATTCAATACGGCTTATGGCGCGATGTCTGATAGACCGGTTTTAAAAGCTTACTCAGCTATGGTACCCCCTCAGTTTTTGTATGGTGCCGAAGTACTTTACTTGAGTGGCAAATATGGTTGGGATGCTGAGGAGGGTAAAACTTTGAAAAATGTATTCTCATTGCCTAAGCCGGCAATGGTTCAGGCAGTGAGACTTGAATTGGGAATTACCTCATGGGGCATTTTAGCTTGTATGGCCCTACTTCGTTTCTGGCAGCGTTTAGGAACAGGGGAGGTTTTTAAAATATCACAATGGTGCAAAAATGAAATTGAGAAGAGTGAATTAAATTGGGCAAAAGAGATAAGAGCTACTATCACAAAGGCATGTTGTCTGATGAAGGTTAAACAGTGCCCCAACACTTACCTGATGAAAATGGACAAGAGGGAACTTAGGGTGCAGGGGAAAGAAATTTCGCGGGCACAGGATCAAGACTATCTCTTGAATAAAATTTCGGTACATTTTATGGCTACCGCGTGGAAAAACAAACAATGCTTCCCTTATGTTGATAGGTTACCCGATTGGCATTTACGAAGGGAAATATTAAGGTTAAGAATTGGGGTGAATCCCTGTTACGCAAATACTGGGGTGAAAGGCTCTATGATAGATAAGGGAAAATGCACCTGCACTTTAGGCACTTCATGTGACATTTTACATATATTAATGGACTGTCAGAAGCTTTTAGATATTCGAATACAATTTTTACGACCGATTTTTAAGAAGTATGATATAAAAGATAGGGCCCAGGCAGTAACCCTTGTAACAGATTTGAGCCATTTAGATATAGCCGTTGCCATTGGGAAATTCATGCAAAGGGTTAAAGTATTTTTAAATGGTTTTAGAAATGAAATGTAATACTATTTGATGCATATGGTTATGGGCTAAGCTGAAAGGGAAGTGGAGTGTATAATATGATCTTTGATGTTTTTATAAGGATGTGAGATTTTAGATATATTTTTTAATGTATTTGTGGAAATGTTTGAGGATCTTCGGTCCAAATAAACGTGAATAAACTTGACAGTGCAAAGTCAATCTAGAGACCCTGTCACAGCTTGACACAAGCCCTCTCTAACCCCTGCAGTTTGGGGACATTCAAATGGACGCTGCAGGAATCTTCACCAGCAACTCTGCAAAAGGCTACTTTACGGCTCAGTTAATTACATGCTCCTCGGAAGCAGCACGGAATCTGCCCTGCACTGGAGGAGAAACCTCACCTGCGGTGGATTAGGGTACCGGTACTCTCACTGGCTACAGAGAAGTGCCGGTACTGACGGCAAAAAAATTCGGAAGTGCCGGTACTCAGTACCTGTGAGTACCGGCCCATTTAAAGCACTGGGCTGGAGGAACATGCAGCAGTGCACACTATAGCTCTACATTTAAGCAGCTTGCTTAAATGTGCGGGAGCTGATGTATTCCAAGTCTAGATGGCTGGGGCACCTACAAGCCTCGACAAAGCTTCACGGCGCTTGGGTTCGTCTCCCATTAGTGAAACTGAATGTACGATTCACAGACGGCTATAGACCCCTTGTGCTGCAAACGTGAAGAGCGCATTTATGGTTATAACTGGACACAATATTTTTAGTTGATTGACAGAAGTGTTTGGTAGCACTTCAGAGGTTTAACACTTTCCCGGTTGCTAAGAAAGTCATAACACAAAATACTCCAATTAAAAGAAAACGAGACACCTGGGTGTGGAAAATGTATTGACGACACTACTTTGTGCGAAGACGGAGGTGCACCAGTTCTACATTGGAGTTCTGCCCATTTAAATTGCAAACCTGTTCTAACACACAGAGGAACGAGATCGAAGGCATAGTTCCTTTATAAGGTGGTGGAACTCCCAGGTGACTTGCAGTATCCTCATTATGTACAGCAGGGAGTACTATATTCTTATAATACATGGTCGCACCATCACCGTTCCCACAAACCACTTAAATCCGTGGTGTGTGGCTCTTCATTTTTGCAATCATGGAGTACAAATAAAATCTCTAGTGCAAAATTCAACACATCAAAAAAGCTGTTAGGTGTTTGTTTTTTGAACAGCTGCTTTAATTATACTCCATGCCCTGACCTGCCTTTCCCCAACCCCGTCTGAAGACTGGCAGCAGGCAGTGTGATGTCAGAACTCCACAGCAATGAGTCAGTACAGTTGAGTTCGGACTTCATTTCTTTATAGTTGGCAGCATCACAAGTAGCAGATTATAAAGAAATTCGAGGCAGGTTTTTATACAGGGATTGCAGAATCTAATGCATTATAGGTAGATTATACGGAGGGCCATATGAATTTATTTTTTTAGGTTGCCGCATAATCCACAGAAATAGAAATTCACGCTTTTTGTCATAATGCATAATTTGACACAATCTGGTGATTTTAGCAAAAATTGATTTCTAGTTCAAATGGATCAAATATTAGAAGTGAGGCAGATGAAATGTCCTGTAGCTTCTGATGAGCAGGAGTTGCCTGTAACCTTTTACCAGAATGTTGTACAGAGACAGGGAGGTGGGATTATCGCTATAATTGGCGCGGTTACGCCTAATCTACCTCCCGATTGCAGTGAAGTACTTTTGTGCCTGGTTTACATCAGGAACAAAGTTTTATAGCCTTAAATGCACTGAAAGCAGGTTGAAAAAAAGAGTAATTTTTTTGTGAAAAGGCTTTTAGAAGTAACCTTTTATAATATATAAACATACACCTGCCAAGGATAATATTGAGTTGACGGCGGTGACGGGTAACAGACATTCAAAGCTTGGATTTTTAGCCAGTGACACTTTGCATATTGAATTTTTTGCGTCCACGTTAGTGAGAAAAGTGAAGCACCAATCCCAGCATGCAAAGTGCTGTTTGGAAAAAAAGCCAGCGCTGTCTAACGGTGCCCCACGACAAAGGGCCATTTGGGAATCTGCAGCGCACGAATGCACAGATACAGATAGACAGAAAATCACAAGCCTCCAGAATATACATTTCAAAACATATCTAGGATGGTTAGAATTAGGTGCCATTTTTAGTTCAATACGTTGTAACATAAGGGTGAATGATATTTCGTATACAGACTGATTAATGTGTACAATTGTTCATTCAGCTCCGGTTGGTTTATGTACTTTAAAATGTTAGTCACAAAATCTACACAATAAATTGAAACTGCTCACAATGTGCCTCATAATCAAACTTTTCTATGTAACAGAACTCAGCCATGCTTCACTCATAATCAGACCAGCCAATGCTGAACATGCTTTCTTCACATAAAGGGGGTAGGGTGTAGAGAGGTGATGGGGCTCCGAGTCCCTTAACACTCTTTAAGCCCTGTTGTGTCGAAGGGCAACAAGATTTTTTTGTGTACACCCCTTGCTGTATGTGGTAACATGGTCTGACCCCACCACATGGGGCGAGGTAATAAAGTGTGGGGAGGCGGCTAGGTGTGGTGGTAGAACCAGACCCGCCGGAGCCGGACACCACGTAATCACCCACCAGTCCATTGTGTCGTTATTTTGTGGTCTAGGAATACTCGGTAACTGCATGAGGGTACCGCCTCACCACTGGCCACAACACACCCACAAAAGGGCCCTCAAAGGGGGGGGAGGGGGACGACTACAGAGAGGGTGAGGCCAATGAGAGGGGGTGATGCTTAGAGCCCAGCAAGGCCTCAGCAGACCTCACACAAAAATACAAACTTCTGAGGTTGCTGCCGATGTCACGAGGAGGTTGCAAACCTGATAGATGTTGGCAGTGTAGAAGCTATAAACATGAGCTGGAAACCCATTATGTGCAGAGGTTTCCAAACTAATTTTGTATTCTGCTGTGGGATATCAGCTCTTCACTGGGATACTGTGTGAAGGGAGCCGATACAGTGTGACATGTTGGCACCATTCGAGTTGGCAGGTCTGCATAATCGAGGCCTGAATTTCTGCATTTCTAGTGGCCACAAGTGTCGAGATTTAGTGGTCAGACCTTTGTTTACTACTCAGGGGTAGGAACCTGTGAAGTCATCCTTCGCTGCTTTAGAAGCCACCGTATTATGGCACAAAGCTGGTCAGCTCAAGAACTAACGAAGAATCAAGCCTCAGAGCCTTTGTGGATACAACCGGACATTCTCTCTTGAGGCAGTGGGATTCCAGGAGTGGGCAAGCGGTTTCCTGCAGAAACTTCAGACTATCCCCAATTCTTTAATACACACGCAGCTGAGCACCAAACCCAGAATGTCAGACCCTGGAGGCAGAGGGACCCCTTGAGGATCTGAACTAGAGATGCTAGCCAGGGTCAGATCTTGTACCTGGCTCCTTGAACAACACAGCACTCCCTCTGCAGCCACAACACGAGTAGGTTTAAACCACTTCAAGCAGAAAGTGCCTTGAGGCAATTATGTTAAAGCACTATTATACAAGACCTTCATTCATGTGCAGAATCAGCCAATAATATGCCATGAACTGCGAAGTGCTCCGATAATCTCAAATAGTCTGAAGACCTTACACTAGCTGTAACCGAGTAACATCTTAAGTCATGCTGCTACTATACTGCAGCTCCCTAAAATCTTCCTTCCTTAGGTTACATTCTGTAGACCATTTCCTTCCATGCATGATCTCGCTTATACTTTAAGCGGAACCAGCACCTTGCTTCGCTCACAAATGTCTCCCTATGAACTGAGTAACTCTAGTTCCTGGTTAAATTGCTTCTGGGTTGACTTCAAAAATGTTTTGTTCGTTAAGTCTCTACTCTTCGTTTTAAATTACATCTGGGTGGAGCTCACAAATATTTCTACAGGAGGTACCTCAAATATTTGCCTATGAGCCGAGTTACTCAATATGTACCTGGTTAACTCACACCTGGGTTGACCTGACAAATATTTTCTTGGCAACCAAATTGTCAACAATCCCGCTTGATCAAATTTGGGTTGACGTCACAACTATCTCACAAGAATGGAGAAATTCTAAATGTTCCTAGACAAATCTTACCCGGTGTGACCTCACTAATTATTAGTTGGCCAATGAGTAAGGCTCCACGTTCCTTGTTAATTGCGTTTTGATTTAACTTACAAATATTTAATTCAGAACGGAGTAACACTATTTTCCTAGTTGAACCACACCCGGGGAGACCGGTCTGACAGAACGACTCTCAAACCTGGATTTAAGCGTAACCTGAAATTCTCCCATGCGCTCTTCATATACTTAATCAGTAGCACCCAAACTACTATTTAACATCTACTGCAAATTTACTGTAACCACAAAGCTATGTATCACCACTTTGGCCAGATTAGAAGCATCACTAAAACCTGTCAGCTGCAAGGACCATCTTCTATGCTCATGCATAACCCCCTCCCTTCCAGTGACTCACATGCTCTACTTGGAATCCGTCAGTCCAATACAAACAGCTGATCTGTGTTTGCGCACAGTAAATATGGATACTTAGCATAAATACCAAACACTGGAACAGTAAACACTCATACCTAGCAGAGAAACAGCCAAACTCGAGATAATCTTTTATCAAACCACATCACCAGAAACATTTGCAAATGCCAAGAAAGATTCAAAATGCAACACACTTCATAAACAGAATATTGACAGATTACCATGAACTGCATTTTTAAAGCCCATGTTTACCCGTTGGGACATCTGGTGCAGGTCAATATTGTTACCCAACTCACTGGTGCACATTTTATCGATGTTAGAGGGATGAAAGGCTGAGTGGACCTGCTGGAATCAAACCTGTGGCCATGAGGTCAGACAGATTCCTGAAGCGGATGCATTAGTCCACTGAGCCACTAGACCTGGCACAGATTATGTGTAACGTAATCACATTAAATGTGATACCAGATTCATCCGCAGTACACCGTTTCTACTGTGGAAGTCTGAGTAATAGGTTACTGTTTTCATTCCATGCTCGCTATAAGCAACAATGGTCCTCTTAGCCAAGCAACATAAGAGTCTGCGCTGCTCCCTCCGGACACAACATCCAATAACACAGTAGAGAGCATCACATATATGGCCAAGACAGCCCAGACCATGCCTATGTTCTGAAATCTCTTAGCTCACACAAGCACTTACAACTGTCAATCAACAAACACAAATATCCCTGGGACGAACACTTTCATATGTCTGAGGTCATACAGCCAGTTATCATGGGCTTCCAATTCAATATACAGCACACAAAAAACAGAGCACATTAGACAGGACACCTCACAAGCATCCAACAAATACATATATATCGTTTAGCTGAATACAGCTGTACCCACTGAACATCAAAATATTACCCACTTGAACAAAATGACTTTGTACTGTAAAGACTTTTTGTAATAACAAATGATTTGCGTAAAAATAAATACACCATAACGAGATCGATATATATATATATATATATATATATATATATATACACACACACACACACATTACTTTGTCAAATCACTGCACATATTTCCATTTTTCATGAAATCAGGTTATCTCCCATTTGATTCTAAAATAGTCATCTCATTCACATAAATTCAAAATTCATACACATCAGACAACCTCTTAAAACATATCAAACTGTAAATTCATTTTTCTTCATAATGTAATTTCTTGTCCAGAATGTTCTACACATCTCCCTACTGTCTCATAGTATTGCAGTTTATTTGGGCAACACATGTTTCGGTGCAGCAACCAGATTTCAAGCCACCTTCCTCAGGACCAAAATTCAATCACTTACGGGAATTCCATCTCTCTCAATAGGAGATACCATTTCTTCTTCCTATTTCCTTTTTAAGGACTGTATTTCATCTTGGATTTTGCAGTTCCTTTATTTTCTTTAAAATTGTTTCTTTTCAATTAGTAGAAGGATTAATCCAGTACATATTCCGTATTACAATATCACTACTGATATCAGTCTGATCCAGCAAAAAGTTCTTCAGCAGTGTGTTTTCAAATGCAAATTATCACATTCAATAGGGATTTTTATGCAATTGTACCCTTGGCAGATTTTTTTGGGTGGGGGGGGTTTGGTTGGTTTCTGCTCTGGTTTATGCCAATAAGACTGATGTCAACTAAAAGATATATATATGTACACATATACACACACGTACATTTTGTGAGGCTGTATTTACTGTTTTTGTAATAACTGAAACCGATGGAGTACAAAAAGAAAAGTCCGTCCATGACTGATTAAGTCATTTTGATCAAGTGGATAAACTTTTGATGTTTAATGTTCACTTCCCCTGGGCCCATTGACCCATATTTTTTTTGTTTGTTTTTTCTTATCTTGTGGGGGTAGCCTAAGCATTGCATTCAGTATCACTGAGCTCACAACAGCACTTCCCACTACGAAATGCCACTCACTACCCGCAAGATAACACAGGAACTAGAACTAAGATACATCCAACATCGACCATTGGGCCCCATTTGCTATCAGGGTACCAAATAGCTCTTACCCATGACGAAAATGGTGCACACACCCACATACATACACCTAGAAGACATCTAAGTAAGCGGCTAAGCCCCACCGACCCAACTCCAGCCAGTGCATGCCAGAAATCCCCATTTAAACACATGGTGGCCAGCAGGTCCCCTCCAGGGTGCATACATCACTGTAACACCAAGGGCCCGCCCTAGCCTACAGGTCTTACTTTGCTCTCACAAAACTGTTCCCTACTTCTTTCTCTCCTGCCTTTACTAACCTCTTCCTGATTTTGTCTTGGCACCAACGGAGGAAGGCTTTTGGGCACTCCCCCACACCACAGGGGTTGTGTTACGCCCCTGGTGTGGATTTTAGAAGTAGATTATGCTCTATATGTATCCTCCAGATTAAGGTAAAATATGCTAACCGAAGCCAGAACAGTTGGACCCAATGCTCCAGATGTGGCCTCTAAAGGGGAACACTCTACTTCAAAGAGATGGGGGGGGGGGGGTGGACACGTCACCATTGCCCGTCAGAGCAGGAGAGTTGAGCCGCACAGCTCACAGAAACTTCATTATCTTTAAGGCTTTAGGCAGAAAGGTCCAAATTTAGCTGTGGCGCAGGAGGGGTGGGGGACAAATCTGTAAAAACTCTAAATAAGGCAAAGCCAGCCAGCTCTGGAAAGAGCCAGGGGGGAAAAAGTCAATGTTGAAACAGATTGAAACAGAGACATGGTGCGCCGCACAGAACAGAACTGTGTGCTCCCTAGAGAAGCATGTGTGCCCTCTGTGCTACTGCACCCGTTGCACTCCAGAGAGTGGATCCTGCCCTCAAAAGCGTGTGCACTTCCTGTGACGCAGCACCCACTGGCCTCAGGAGTATGGGTGCCCCTTGATCTGCTGCTCACAGGAATGTGTGCTTGCTGTGCCACAGCACCCACAGCCCTGAGAAGCGTGGGTGGTTTCTGTGCCGCTGCCTTCAGAAGCGTGGGTGCTGCCCTCAGCACCTGCAACCCTTCGTGGTTCGGAATGTCGCACTGGACCTGGTTTCTCTTGCCATCCAAAACAAAGTATGATAGCACCTACCTAGGCACAGACCATGCCCCTGGTTGCAACAGTGCCCATCTTCCTAGAGAACAGGGTCACGGGGCCCGAGTGTACCTTCCTTGTGCCAGGCTTCATGGGCAAGTGCTGCCAAAGACATGGGGCTGGTCATTCTGCGCAACATGTACGGGCCTTCTATAGATCTGTAGGGTGAAAGGCAAGAAGGTCATGTTCCTGTGGGGCCTGTGCAGGTCTGGCTTGGATAGGTAATAAGAACCCTCTCTCACTTGCCAAAGAGGTGGAGAGGGCTCCTTCAGTGGAGGAGCAAGGCCTAAATAGGGAATCTTTCACTGGCTGCAGAGGTGAGCATTCCCAGAGAGGTGAAGATCAGGGAACACAAGACCACCACAGACCTGGTTCCAACCCTGAAAGGAAAGGTCACCCAGTCTACGGCAGTGCAGCCGGTGCACTGCAGGAGTAGGTGTCCAAGTAGGGTTTGGAGAATTCACTGAACCGGGGCTTGACTGTGTAGAGCTTCATAGGTCAGCCATTCCCTCAGGGCCTCGCAGGGTGTCTATGCAGCCCTCGCGGTTCGTGCTGTGGGTCAAAACCACCACTACACCTCCAATGTGGCGCAGGCATGTAGAGGGTGCCTCTATAATCCACACGTCCTCACAAGGAAGTGGCTAGCAGGTGGGAGTAAGTCTGCAGAATTAGTCGACATTTAACTGTGTGGGTTTGTGGAAGCCTTGTGCTGATCTGTAGAGTGGGCGGCATGCAGCACTGTGCGGATTCACAGAGTAGGCGGACATGCCCCCTGTAGGTGTGGGGTAAATGCAATTACAAAACAATACAATTGTGTGCCCAGATGGGTTTGTGCAGAGTAGACAGCTATGCACTCCTGTAGGTTGTGCATTCCTTGTGCTGCATCGCAGAGTAGGTGAGATGTGCCCTTGCGGGTTTCTAGAGAGTAGGCAGACAGACACTAGAGAGCTTGCACAAGCACTAACGGTTCATCTGTGACCCGACCCACCACCCTGCTGAATAATTTGGACACGGATACTCATGCTGCGTCATTTCCTGAGGGGTAACCCCACCAGGGGAACCCTCAGTCACTTAACCGCTCGAGGCAGCCTAAAAATAGAGCCCAGAAAGCAGAAGTAGCATTACAAGTCGGAGGAGAAAGGGGGAAGGACGGAGAGACAGTCGAAGCGAGGAAGCAATGGAAAGACAGCAGAAGAGAGGCTGAAGAGTGATGATGGGTGGCAGAGAAGCATGGTCCTGTGCGCTGCCCTTCTGGTCAATATTTCTCAAGTTTAGTGGCACGGAAGCACATTTTTTTGTCCCAGTAAATGTAATTATTTTTTATTATGGGGGAGGGGGGTGTCAACCTCCACAGGAAATTTGTGAAAACATTGCAAATATGGTGCGTTTTACAACACAATGTTTTTATTATAGAACCTTGTCCAATCATCGAATGCGTGTAGACTCGAGGTTGAAGACATGGCGGCAGGGCTCAATGAATTAATAGTTTGATGGGAGAGAAGTGGGTGGTTGATTGGGTCCACAAGCTTTAAAACCATTTGTTTTGCACTGTTTATCTGAAGCGCTGCTGGCAGGAAACCTGGCCAGCCAGGCCCCCCAACAACAAAACCGGCCCTAAACGGCAGTAAAAAACACCTCCCACTCTGCCAGCCTGCTGGGAAAACACTCCGTGCCGGTAGGACAGTCCAGGTCTGCCTACCCAACTTCCTCCGTTATATCCACTTGATATAGCGCACGAATCGCACCCGAATCACATCTCTCACTTCACATTCTGAAAGACATGGGCGTCTAACATAGGGCCTGGTGCTTGCCAGGCTTTCAGCATACCCGAATCAGAAACATTTAGGTACAGTGCATCTATATGGAACTAATTTATATAGTCGCTAGTTTGAAGAACTGGCATGGACTCAGCAGTTCTGGACAGGGACATCTTAAGGATTTTGGGCCCCCAGGGCAGATTGTACTTTGTGGCCCCCGTTCGGAACAGTTTTGAATTTATGATCCAGTTTCAGCTCTTTCATGCCCTTTGGCCCGGTCACTAACAGTGCACAAGGACACTCGTCCAAATTCTCAAGTTGTTACATCTAATACTCCGGGATAGTGATGTGTATTTTCAATAATGTAGTACAGCAGCAGCTCACTAATATTACTGCAAATCATCTGTGGCACCCTCTCATTTCTCTTATAGGAGGTCCTGTTTTGATCTAAATGAAACTTTATTTGTGGATGCTGTATGAAACGGACATTTCTCAGCAAAATGTCTGTAATAGACTTTCATACATCAATAAATAAAGAAAAACGGTATTTAAAACAATCTGTTGAAGAATTATTCAAGTTCATCAGGGCAAGACTCTGCAGAGCAGAGCTGGCTACCAGGGTGCCCCCTGAAAGTCTGGACCCACTTTGATAATGCCTTAAAACGTCTGTTTATGGACAGTGCGTAGATAGCCTTCTTGAAAAAAGAAAAAAAATGGCTTCTTAAGTTCATCTAATTCCTACATGAACATAACCGAAAATCTGCTAGTGATAGCGCATATTGAACTCTTTCAATGAGGGATTTCTTTCTCGCTTAAGTTTTCTCCTCAACTCTTAAAAATAATTAAATCCATTCTTCACGCAGCCTCTGCATCAGTCACAGAGAGTCCATTGCTGTCGGCCTGAAAGAGTAGGCGCTGGGCATTTTCCAGCGGGGCCGTCGCCAGGCAGGCAGGATTATCTTCACGGTCACGGCAGCTTTCATCGGAAATCGTGAAAGCAGACCTCCTTTTAGAAGTAATTATCAGCCGAAAGTGACAGCCACCCTTCGCTCTGGCGGCCATTTTGAGCTCTGCTGGCTCGGAGAAGACCAGGGAGAGCAATGGCAGGTGGTGTCTGTCCTTGGCGAGCGCACCTCTACCCATGGGCGAGCAACACCTTCAGTGCTGGCTACGCAGAGGAAGAAATAAAAAGACATATGCATTAATCGAATCCTCTGGCACCACAGAAGTAAAGGCTTATGTTGAGCTTCGAAAGCAGGGACTTCAAACAAGAGATTGAACCATTCACTTAGGAGGTAAAATCTTTATTCCTGGTCAAGCTCTAGTCCCAGCCACAGCATCACTAGTCCGGCAGGGCTTCAACTATTTTCCAAAATTAACTGCCAAGCTTGCCCCAGCCGAACATCTCGTGTCACATTCTCACCACGACCACACTCTATATCCCATATCGCATGCTCACTCATAGGCGCACACACAAACATGCCAAGATACCGCCACCCTCCACTGCCTTCCTGCTAGGTTCATGCAAGAGAAATCACATTCTTCCTACAGTTTGATTTACAGAAGCTAAGGCGTGTGCACGAGGCCACGTTCCTGCGTTTTCAGGCCCAACACTGCCTGAAATATGTAGGGCTGGCAGCAACAGTGAGAAGGTAAAACGGGAGGAGAGACTGGTCTCTGGTATAGTTCCTGGCGACCCCCTGCCTCTCCGGTTCCAGCACTAGACAAAGTGGTCCCACCAACCAAGAATTTGAGTTGTTGCTGGGCTTCTTGGAAGCACGGGACCACCACCTGCTCCAATCCTCGCCAGAATATGGGAGTGATTCCCATCAGTAGCCTTTAGAGATATTTTCAGTGTAAAAACAAGTTATTTCTAAAAGAAATAAAACACTTTGCCTAAATGTAAGGAAAAGAAACATACAACCAAACTACTTTGAACAACCCTGCCAGTAAGGGTACTATAATATAATGCAATGTACAAAGATAGGTTACCTACCGATCATTGCTAAAAGATTAACAATTAGCGGGATCTCAATATTAAGACTACACCAAATTCGAAATGGGTTCACTTCCTGAGAAGCTGAATCAAAGTCTTCAGAAATGGATCTCGTCAGGCTTTCAACAAGATTTATGGGTTGCAAGATATCCATAGCAGCTTTTTTTTAAGCGGACTTCAGAAAACACAGTCTGTGGGTCCGAGTACCCTAGGAATTAGGTTTTTGGGCAGCCCGATTTAAGTTGTTCACGGAAGCAGAAAACTGGTGATTTCCAATGTAGAAGAGCGGACGATAAACTACACCCCAATTCATCTTGTACCGTCTTCGGGAATTATTGGCCGATGCTCTTATTTTTTTCCATATTTAGAAGTTTGCGAATTGGCCCAGTTAATTAAAGCCTTTACATGGGATGGTTTTCACAACTAATTTGTCTAACTTCTCTATAGACTACAGATGATCTCAACTCTATCACAGTCTTAGTGAATGGTCACTTGGCTGCTATTTATCATAAAGATACAATGTACTCCATCGCAGTCCACAAAAGGAACCTCGATACAGGTTTCATTGGTTACCTACTCAAGACACATCTGTGGCACGTGCCCTTGCATTTTGCCTGGCGATACAAAAAGAGCAGGATGTACCATACCTCAAAGTGTTTGGCAATTAACCCTTATGGATTTTAAACTACTTTTCTGCCTTTGGGTTCTAAACGTATATCAAGAAATACAAAGTGCGAAATCCATTCTTACAAGGGCTAGATCTTGAATAATCATTGGAAGTTTGTGCACCAGCAACAGTCTTCGTTTTTCTTGTTCCCCTAGCTCATGGGGCGGCCAGTGTTTCTCCAATTTGGGGTATACAGTACAGATTACACAGAACAGAAATAGTTGGCAGCAGTGACTCCAGCCAATAATTAAACAGCCGTCACAACAATCAAGCGAGGAACATTTTTCTTTTTGGGTCAGAACTGTGTCGTACACTGTAGAGGTAAGTTCAATATCTGTCCACTGAAGGCAGAGCGCCATGCCGCGATCTGCCAGACTTGCACAACAACCACCTTCTGCGCATCCTACTAGAGTCCTTCTGTACATCGCACTCGTCTCCACCTTTGTTATGCCCTAAGAGTTTGTATCCTTTACACAGACCCTGAACCACCTCAGAGTTCAGCTCCAGCCAGGCTCTCCCTGGGAGTGATCCATTATCCACAATCCTGTATTTCCAGTTGTGAAAGGTCTTCCCTAACCTCAAAGCCCCTGTAGGAGGTGCAGCCCACACCACACAGGTAGCACAAGTCTGGAGTTTCTCCATTTACAGTTCTCCCCAAATAGGAGATTCAAGGCCAATCTTTAAATTGATCCCAACGAGACCCTCCCAAACAAGAGCACGCACATACTGGGTTTCACTTTCTCTTCAAAATCTCAGGATGATGCCCGCGCAGCCATTACAGCAACTTCTTACACGGGGTCTCCTGCGACCCATCCTCAAACTCAAGAGGCCGAAAACGCAGTAGGGGTGTGCAAAGACGGGGAATATTTATGCTGTATATGTGTGTAGTTTATGTACATGTGTAGACAACCCATATATATTACACACAAATGTGCAATATGCCATTACCATTGTTGAGTGAGAGAAAGGATTATGATTCACGAGAGGCGAGGCCTCGAGCGTCTCATGATGTCCCTCCCCAGCCTCAAAACTGATAAACCGCATACTGCTCACAGCGAATCAGTACGTATGGTTAGTGCTATCTTTTAATGTGCAGTCGCTGCAAAAAACAAGCATTGAAAATGCAATAGGTCTCGCCTTTGATTAAGTTAAAGCCATTTGCTTAGCTAATGGTATTGTATAGCAAAGCAAATGGCTTTAACTTAATGAAAGGCGAGACCTATTGCATTTTTAATGGTAATGTTCAGAGGGGCTCTCTTACTTTCCTGGTCTTAGACACACTGCACTGAAACGCAGGCATTCAAATGTGATCGGTTTTCATGGTTTAGCTTAGACCCAATTTGCAGGAGTCTGACAAAAAGAACACCAACTGTTTTTTATGCAGCTAAAAATACAGTGCTCCTTGTTCGCAGGGCACCTTCTACGGCAGAAGCAATTAATTGCCTTTATCATACGTTATCTCACATAGGAAAACAGATGTGGGAACAAGGTATGATGTGTGTGTTGTCATTCTGCAGTGAAGCACGTTTTGCCATCCCTATGCACCAATGCTGTATTAATGGAAGGGGACAAGATTATTTCCCTAAACGCCCCCCCCCACAAACTCAGCATACCGTTTGTTGAGTAAGACAAATAAACATTTATTTGTTTCCGTCTATAAAGCGGTACATACTGTAGAGTCTGTGCAGCTGGCTGACACTGCACCACATCTGTGCTTCGACCTCGGGCAAAGTACGCGCAATATAAACCAGAGAAATGAAAGAAGTCAGCCATTGTTGAAGTTAAACGCAGTAATAGGAAAAGAAAGTGCTTAGCGGCTAATTAGGAGACACTGTCTCCCGCCGCAAGTAAAAGATCCAATCCCTCTGGGTGTGGCATAAAACGGACAGGGTGGCAACTAGGAGGGGCTAAAAACCCTGCGGCACAATCAACAAAGTCTATTCGGAATAACTGACGACAAACGACGCACACCAATTAGAAATGCGGGCGGAGCGCTCACACTGCTTCTGGAACTGTATCTATTCCAAGAAGCCCTCGCATGGCGAGAGCAGCGCATGCGCGCTAACGCCAGGCGAGACCTAAAAAAGGGGGCTTAAACTGAAGTAGAAGACAAAGAGCTAAATCTGTGCAGTGGCATAAAAATCACAAAAACTAGGCATTGTAACCATGACTCTGGTCGTTTTACTCTAACAGGATTATAGAATGTAATCTGAGAAGCGTTAATCAGTGTTACTCTCTACTTCAGTAATAACCCCTTTGAACTGTAGTAATAAATGTGAATTTGTATTTACTAGCAGAATTGTTCCAAATAACAGGTTATTGTGCACATTCAATTTCTCTTCCATGGCATAAATATATTTATGCCAAGGCCCTGAAAATAAATGCGGTCCAATGAACATGATTTACGAGCCGGTGTAATAACGAAAGGTGATTCAGACATTTAATACTACACAGCCAAGGTTACTACCACGGTTCATGCAGAAGAATCCCCCATTCACACTCTGGGCCTGTGCAGGGAAATTGCACTCTGGGTCTCCTTCAATCACTTCATTTTTGATGAATGCACATCAAACCGCATGCTAGAAGCCATATATGCAGAGCTGCAGAGTGTAATATGCTGTTTATTAACACAGTTAAGCCTGGCGAGGCCATGACTCACAAGAGGATACCTCCAAGCTTCGGGTGACTCATGCTGCCACTCCCTCCCCATCTGCTTTCAAAATACACTTTGGAAGAGACGCTCGAACTATTTCTTGGGGAGGTTTAAAAAGTATCAGGCAGGAGCCAAGCGCGGAAGTTCCCTGAGCTCTCAGAAGCATATTTAGAAGCAGAGAGAGAGGCCGAGCTCCTCCAGCCTGTTACTTGAGCAGCGTGGCAGCTTCTCTTCCTGACATCTGAAAAGTATCGACGGTGGACGAGGCGATGGGGAGGGCCCCAGGCTTTCTTTTCAACCAGGAAGTTGGTCTTTGGGATAATTACAAAAATAGAAGCCTGAAATGCAAGCCCAGATTCCCAGCCTGAGGCTTCTCAAGCCCTGAAGCGGGCAGATGTGTCACGGAAGGCATCAGCAGCTCTCTTGAAAGCTAACAAGAGTGTCACTGGCTTGGCTTCCATGAGTGATGAAACCAAAATACTACATGTTGCTGGACTCTTTCAGATCCTTGAATGTGTAAGGCTACACCAGCTCCTCATCCGATCCACCAATGCCTCATAACCGATACTCCCCTACTTTGAGTTGAAGTCGCCAAACCCTGGCTGGGCTGTTTCAAGGCTCCCTACTCGAAACAGCCCTTCCCCAAGCCGGGCTCAAACGATAGGCGCAATCCACGCCCCATTTTAAGTCATAAGAGATTGTTCTAGTACACTGCACTATGACTTGGGCATACTACGACTCCACGGAAGCTCTTGTAGCACGAGCAAATTATCATTCAATGAAATACTAATTATTAGAATTCCCAACCTCCCCAATCCTCCATTGCCAGATGCACAGACACGCAAATGGCTAGCGAAGCGTCAGATCAACTCTGCCAGCCAACCTCATTAGAGATTGTTCTTCCGTTCAGTAATATCCCATTACATTAGCAGCTCCGGGCGGGGATGGACCATGAGATGTTTAGGTTGCGCATACCGGGCGCACTCGCCTCTTTATTAGAGTGCTCTGGGCTACTTTTCAGACCAGTGCTAACGATTTGTTGTGTGTCTGTATTTGAAAAGAAGTTTTTTTCATTTAAAAAACTATTAGGGTTCTGTGGCCTGAGAAAATTTGAAATCCCAGCACTCTAATTTTGGTGGTTGGGCTGGGATGATGGATTCCGGATTGACGAACAGGAACCATCAGCCGTGATCTGTCCATGCCAGACAAAGATCTGTACTGCTACGAGGTCCGGCAATGTGGTGCCTCAAGGAGCCTGGCCCACACGCTGCCAAGCCAGACACTGAGAAGAACATTCAAAAGGACAGATTCTTGCGTTAGTCTTACAATTCTAAACAGGGATACAGAATGCAGTCGTAATGGTGATCAGGTGGGCTGTGCCAAATTCCCATCTCAAAGTCACCCAATACTAATATTTTAGCTCAACCAGGAAAACACGGAGAGGGGACATATTGCATCTTAGGTACATCAGTATGTTAACTGGGCCGAGTTGTGGCCCTGTACTTTCCGACCAATGGCCTGGAAGAGAGAGAAGCGCATTAGTACAATATTTAGAGAAATTTTAGGGCAGGTAGACCGATCTCCTACCCCTCCATCATACACTTATCACAACCCTGTGCTCCGGAACTGCAAGTCATTTGTGGCACAACAGTTCTGGCTGCCATCTGAACAGGGCTGGTAATACACAGGCCACAGTCGAATTAACTTATACTGTTTATTCAAAAAAGGGAGTGGGATCACACTTCATCTGGGTCGGACTGACCTGTAGGCAGGGCGAGTGGAATTATGTGGCAGGGGAAGACTAAATATGCAGCAGAGTCAACTAAATTATGCGGCAAGGCAAATTGTGGGATAATGCAGCACATTTTGAGATAGTATTACTTTCTTATTTTGTCATTCTACACTGTCTGTGCAAAGTTTTCACCTCATTATTAACAGTCTATCACCTAAATACAAAATAAGCAACAGAAAGGAGACCAGTCAACGTTTGCCAATGACTTCCCTTGTGCGGCAACACATGTTGCTGCCCATTTAGTAACTTTTGATCCCTTTGAGCTAGAAACATCTTAGTTAAAATCTGCGGTTTAAGCAGCAGATTATGTGACAAATCCATAATTAAGTGGAAAACGCAGCGGCAAAAACGCATAATTGCAGTGGCCCTGCCTATACGCCAGTCTGACAGGTCACAGTGTGGGTCAGTTTTGTGGCTGTGACTCTGCTGGTGTTGTAAACATCTTTAAACTAAAGACTAGGCAGCAGCAGCAAGCAGCACTGTGGATGCGGTTCTTTTACTGGCTGTAGTATAGATGGATATAGAGGAGAGGTGTGGCGCAGCGGCCAGGACGGCTGACTCCGGAGCACAGGGCTCATGGTTCGATCCCAAACACTGGGTCAGATCAGCTCAGCATCGTGTGACTCGGCAATAGCTCTCTTAATCTCCCCGACGGCCCCCAGCGCCTTGAGACCCTTAGGGGTGATTAGTTTGCGCTTTACAAGTACCAGGTTAGATGTACCAGTCACTTTATGGGTAGAAGAGCAAGGATGTGGCAATGTTTTTATTTGATAGGGAAGGAGCATCATTAATTTTAACGCCACATTTCTTGAATAGCAGCACACACACTGCCAAGGCAAAACTACATGTGGTTCCCTACCCCTCGAAGACCACCTGCACCGCATATCTTACAAAGTCGAGAGTTGCTCAATTTACAAACGTGGTCCACTTTTTTATTTTTTATAAACTACCCAGTACATAAATGTGGGGCACTTATTTTGTTGACCCTAGCCTTCAAGGAGGTGCTCCCAAAGAGGACCTGCTGTTGAACAACTTCGTGGTGATGAAAGCCAACCACCACTGCAAGCAGGTCACAGAGTTATGTAGGCTAGTGCAAGGCCCCTGAATTCAGTTTTTGGCCACTAACATTTTTCTAACAGAAACATCCTACCTTCCCTTTACTGTCCTCAGACTTCTTCATGAGAAGAACTCACCAGTGCTTTACTGTCGGGTTTGCATTAAAAACATACAATTTACCTATTAAAAAAACTCGCCCGCACTAATGAAGTCAGATTCAATTTCTGCTCAGTGCATCGATACACGTAGCTCGTTTCTCATCTATGTCCTTTTTTTAAAAAAAAATCAGCAGTGCTTCATTTGCAAATGCATAGGCGTAGGGGCTCACGGTTTTATGAGCAGCCACAGGCCCGGAAAGCCAGGGTTCCTGAATGTCTAGGCTGCTTAGCCTTGGCTCCACCTCATGCCTCCTACCACCACTCTACACTTCCCATCTTTATCTTAAAGGTGATCTTTCATCTCCAGTTTCAGTCTTTGCCTCGGTTTTCCCATTTGTTCTTCCTCCTTCAGTCCCCCCTTTTCTGCCTTTTTTGCGCATTAACTGTGTCAAAGTCTGATGATGAAAAATTACTTCTTGATCCCAAAAGTGAGTGCCGGTGCCCACCATCTGCGACCACCGGCAGAAATTAAGGAAGGGGGCAGCTTTGTTTAGTGGCCAATCAAGGAAATCGAGTGTGTAGATTTTGTAGAAAATTAGCCTTTTCGCCAAAGTCGAAAGCAGGCTGGATTTTAGAGCCCAAAGCCTAAAAACACTTGTCACTGAAAAGCAAATATTTCTTCGGTCTTCCATTTCCACATCTTTGCGCAGTTCCTCAGTGACAAAGCACTGCTGCACCACATCCTACCAAACAGGTGCATTTTGAAAGGGCAGGAAACCAGTGGGCGCAACCAAGTTTGTGCACTGTGTCCTACACAGGTGTCATAGTCCATGACTTCTCTACCCTGTACAGATGCTCATTGGAATGGACTGGCCACCGATTTCCTACAAATGGCTAGTCTTTGAAATAAAAAAAATCTGCTCCCCTGAGCCAAAGTACTCTTGTCCTCTCATAGGCACGAGGCCCGATGTTTTTCCCTGCAAAGCCAGTGTTTGTTTTTTAAGCCACCTTCATTTTCCTGCAGCACCAGGCTTTCCGGAGAGGTGGTTTCTGGGGCTAGAAAGGTGCCTGCGAGCTCTCCACAGATCACCGCCAGAGATCACCACCGATCCCAAGGGCGTCGTGTCCTTTTGCAGTCTTCCAGGAAGTATTCTCAAAACACAGACTGACTTTAGAGATTATGCGAGCAAGATTGAAGGAGGATATCAAAACACATGCTCTGGTCTCCCTCCTTCCTCTGGGCAATGGGCTTGCGCCTCCTCCTGGACGATGCCTCAGAGGGTGGCAAAGCCTTCCACCCTTAAACATTAAAATGATACACCCACTGATCAGGGATTAAAGCACAGCCACCGAACCGGAATACAATACCAGTAACAGTTACAACCCGAACCGGACACGGTCTGGTTTGGGAAACCTAGAACCAAGGAGTCTCTCTGGTTAACCAATGGCAGAATGTGGGCTACAGAAATGCAGATAACAGAACAGAGCTACCCAGGGGCAGCCTGACCAGGTGGGATGCAGGCGTTCTCCACAGGCCAGCAGCTCCTGAAGGCCACAGGGCCCCCGAGGGTTAACTTGAGACGCGGCTGACTTGGCCCCAGTCCTGCTGGTCCTTTCAAAGGCAATTCCGTGCTTAAATTGAGCCGGTGGTTTCCGTGCTCAGCACCTGCTCTTAATTATCAACACCTGCGCTGTTCATGAGCACCAGTTAAGGACGTTTTTGGTAGGCACGGGGATATTAAGTGATTTGCCCAGAATCACACAATCTTAAGCGGACACAGACTCGAACTTGGTTCCCCAGTTCTGGACCTTAGGCCACATCCTCTAACCACTTCCATGGTTCGTAGTTAGTTCTGTTTGAGGCGGCCTTTATAGCAGAAATGGGTTGGTGCAAGCCGCCTCCTGACGAGATCCCAGGCACATTTAAAAAATTTTTTTTTAGACAAATAGCCACTGGCCATCTACTGAAAAGCCAGCAGGGTTCCGGCAGAAACTGATTATCCTTTTATCAAGAGTTTAAGGGCTGTTGAGGTGCGGCCTTAAACTTCCTCAACTGACACATGCACAGCTGTAGAGCACCTCATTTTAACCACAAACGCTCGGTTGAGAACTGTCGCTGGCACTGGGCCAAGGGTTCAGTTGTGTGTGCCCCACAGTCAGGCAAATCGTTGGGGCCTGCAGCTTTTTATGTTGTCTAATGCCGTTAAGAGATCCAGACAAGCCAAGGGAGCAAGAAAAGGGCACCCACTGCTCCATACACACCATGGCAATGCAGGAGATCTGAAAGTGCCAAGCAATCGGATTCAGTGGGCAGTGACCCATGAGAATCTAGAAAAAGCAGATCATTGCTGGATTACATTGCAAGGGAATCAGTTTTTGGGTAAAATATAGAACCAAACTTCCTGCTGTGCCATGGTTTCCTTGGTCATTTGGGAGGGGAGCGTGGAAATAGAGAACAAACGTGCTTCTAAAAAGATGCCTGTTGCTTAGCATTCTGGGAAACTGGTGGAGGTGTCCTCAGACTAGACTATATTTGCTCTGGATTCTAGGACACTGCTTTTAAAATGGATGTTTGCATGGCCTTCTGGGAAAGAGAATTTAGAAAATTTGTGCTGGTTTGGCAATATTGGCAGGTGCAGCTTTCAAAACATTCTGGGAAAGGGCTTTTAGAAAACCTTGAGCCAGAGGGCTCTTGGGATAGGTAGCAGACTGATGGCCTCAGAATGTGGGCTCCTCTTCCCTTCAGCCACATCCTCTAAGTACTTTGAGTTTCTGCTCACCTAGTGCTTGGAGAACAAATATTCTCGCCTCTCCACTCGTCTCAGTTTTCTCCAATGGTTGGTTGCCCATGTTGAAAAGATGTCTCTTCAAAGTGTTCTGCCACCAAGATATGAACTCTGCTGCTCCTAGCTACACCCAGCCACTGATTACTCCAAGTTCCCTTTTGGAAACTTTATGCTCTAAATATGCCCATCTTCCTCAAACCCATCACACCTTGCGGCCAGATGTGGTAGACGCACCCTTTCTGTGCTCCAGTCCACAGCTAGGAACTCATCCATGTGCTTCCACCAAAGCACTTCTCCCTTTTTATAAACAGTTAAAAAGCCATTGTTACTCCCAAGCTGGAGCGGCCTGCATCCTGGCACTAGGTAGATACTGTCCCTGGGTAACCATGCGCTTTACACATGAAAATCAAATCAACTCCACATGTCTGACCTCCTGCTCTGTGAGCCAACTTCAAGAGCACTGCCTAAACCAGAGGAGGGATGGTAGTCATTGGGCTGTCACTATGCCAGCTGTGCCACATCAGAGTTTCACCAGCGGCAAACTCAGCCTATTCCAGGGACAGTGCTTCATCAGCTGCTACAGGAGCAACAGTACCACCTGCACCAAGCCAGAGGCTCAAGAGGGCAGAAAGTGGTGAAACCACCCCCTCGCCACACACCCACCTACAGCAGACCAGAGATATATCAGATGGTAGCCCACCAGGGCAGGGCTTCAGAAGTTGGCATTGTGTTTTCTGCTGGAGTCCTGGCCTCTCGCAAGGGAGTGGTCCTCCAGGGATGGCTAACCTATGGATCCCAAAAACTGGCTTATGTGGCAGCATCACAAATGCTCACTCTGCGGCTATTTGCTGCCTGGCGATCTCCTTGCTTGAGACTTCTAGAGAACTGGCTACCAAGGAACCTGCAGGTGTTGGTGACAAGCAGACTAGCTGAAAGAACTGCAAACCTGGTGCAGGTGATTGTGTTTCAGCCAGCTCTCTTCATCTGTTGGTCTGTCATTGTTTTTACATTTCTGTACTGCCCACTACAGGGACAGCCCACTTCAGCCACTGGCAACCTTTCTGGGCGTGACTGCATTCTGCTCTTGCACAAAGTGCACTTATACACAAAAGTAGTCCCCTAGTGTAGTTTTACAAAAACCATTCACAAACATTGGCAAAGCCAAACACTTGCAGCAGACGCCAGACCAATTGACTTTTCCAATGCTTGTTTTTCTAAGGCATTGTCCTGAATTACCGCTGTGAGAAGAGAAAAAAAAAAATCGAATGGCAAAGGGATGTAGATATATTCTGGCATCTCAGGAGCTTTGGGTATAATTGTAATGGGATAAGAATAGTATTTTCCAGGGAGGTTCACTACAGCGTGTCGTGTAGCTCCTATAGTACCCCTGCAGGACCTGCGCATTTGGATAACATACTACGGGCTTGGTGGCAGACTGACTCCGTGCACCCCCACCGTATAGGTTAGCCTAGTTTTGCATTAGCTAGCTTGCAGTGCCACTAGTGTCTCCTCTTATCGGGGAGAGATTAGTTTCTGGCAACCTTCGATCATGACAACCCTGATTCCCTCAGAATTGTGGAAACAATGTACTACTTTTCGCTCAGTCACTCGTGCTCACTTATTCATTTTGTCTCAGAGTTACACAGAATAAACAGTCGGGCGTTTCAATAAGTATTTATTGAACAGTTATTCTAGTGTAAAATATATGCGCTGTGGTAACCAGCAGACAATAGCAGAGATATATTATCAGCAGTACGATAAAAGCAAAGGGATAGAACAGTTCTACCATATTGCGATAATCATGAGTACATACATGAATATAAAAGCATTATGCAAGTGCGCGTACTCCTACGATGCCTAACTAGATGTACCCGAGTGTACCTAGCATATGTGTGTAGGTCTAAAAGCCTAAGAGCCAAGAATCCTTCTAGGATTTAGTCGAACCCCCATACCTGAATAGAGAGAGTGTGGGACCTCGTCCTGGTCTCGAGTTGAACACCCCGTCAGAGCTGTGTCAGACCACTTTCAGCTGGAGCGACTGCATGCAGGAGCCTCAGCGTCTCTGGTCAGTGTGTCAGCATGGAAGTCTCGGTTCCCTCTGTCTTACTGGGGCAAGATGTGGTGTATTTATACCCTACAGAGTCTCGGTCCTCAGTATGGTTTGTATTGGACATGAGGAAGACGTCAGGGGTGAACTTTGTACATACATATTATGCCAGTGGTGTATTCTTAGAGAGCCATGCATAATTAATGAGTATAGTGTGGGCCTGTGTTTGGAAAAACCCTGCTGTATTCAAAACCACAGGATAATGTTCAGCCCTCAGAGCTCGTTGTGTACTAGCTGGGACCAATGTAGGTGAAAGATCATGCCTATAGAAGGAATCCTACTATAATAGGACATGTACAGTTGTGACCATAATTGGGCAAGAACGAATATGACCATATTAGGGTAAATCTGAATACGTCTATTTTAGGGCATGTTCGAACGGGTCTACATTAGGGCCTCTATGCGGGATATAACACCCACTCCTCTTCCGAACTGGATAAAAATGACCATACTTAAAATCTGGACAATTTAAAAACATTTTTAAAAAGCAAGTAAAAACATGGTTCTAAAAAATCGTTAAAAATTTTGGTGCTTAAAAAAAAAGTTTAAATTCAGCTTTTTCTAGTTGCCACTTAAAAGTCAATATCGTCTCTCTATAGAAGTTGTATTACCATAAGCAGGAGAAGGCCATGCTTTTCTCAAGCGAAAGTGTCAATGTAAGAAAATGTTCCAAATTTAGATCGTTTATTTTGAAACAAGTGAAGAAGCCGATTTCTTTCCCAGGACACGATGAGCCAATTCAAGATTACGCGTCCTGGCTGGGAAGCTCAATATTATCGGTGTCAGCTGCTGTAGATGACAAATCCAACGCCTCAGAGAACGTCAATCGCACATAGATGGAATGTAGTACTGCCAACAGTCGGTGCTGTTGTAACAAAGAAGGGTAAGGCTCTAATCAGTAAGGCTGAGCCAACTAAGCAATAAACAAACAAATTGCCAATACTGATAAATTCTTATTGAACAATGAATGCCCAAAAGTGCGCAGAGGCAAATCGAAGGCACCCGGGTAGATTCTGTGTCAAAAAAAATTTAATTTGATTTACATCAGAGCAAACATCTTTTATCATTTAAATGTGGCTCACAGTTTCAATAATACACGCAAAATACATATCACATGAATAATTCTACAACCAAACAAATAACAAAACATTCATGAAACAAATTTCTTAGGTGACATTTAGACAAAAAAATGATAAGACCACATACAATACAAAACAAAAAATGACTAAATATTCATACATAATAGACAGTGCTTAATAGAGCAACAGTGTTAGAACATCAAACAGTGTAAAATGTTTAAAACAGTCATGTTTCTGCATGAAATACATCAACGAAATTTTTCACTTTAACGCAAGGCAGAAAAACATAACACAAATGTATGACCACACTTGTTTGGAAAAAGAGAGAAAAAGAGACTGGTCGACGCGTTTCGAACCTCTCATCAATAAATTGGAGGTTCTCCTCAGGACCAAGCACTACAACGAAAAACAACACAAATTACGATTAAATCTACGCCCGACCAATGTGTGCCACATTACATGTGCACCAAGTTCTAAAAAGACGCTTACCTATTACTAAAGATCAGCCGATCTTGGGGATCATTTGAGGAAAGAATGTTTCTAAACCTAAATAAACAGAGAAGCAAACAAAGGCCGAAGAAGAAGATTCAGATATATTCAAAAGAATGATTTAGAAGCAACGTCAAAGAAAAAATGTGTATACATAGACTTACTTTTGACAGGCAGTCAATGTCTCAAAGTTATGTCATGGCGGGAGACTGTCTCAATCAATGCAGTCTATCACGGAAAAAATGTCAAGCATTAATATCATTGAGACCTTTCAAGAAAGGAACATTTCTCTTTGTTGAATCACAACACGTGCACGTCCCACATTTGTGATGTCCCTTAATTCCTTAATTGCCGGCAATCCCAAATGGTCTCTCATGGTAGTTTTTACTGTCATCTTTGGTAATGCTGCCCGAACAATATGATTGGAAATACTTTGATCTTTCTTCAATGCAAACAAAGGATTCTGCGAAAAGATGGATCTAAATTTTCAATCACATGCCAATTTTGATTGATGATCTTCAATAGGTTGGAATTGGGACAAAAGTTGTCACACAAACCATTCTATTCAATGGCTGTTTCACTCTTTTTTGAAGGAGTGTCTCCCTAGGTGTCCACCATGCCCTTTTTAGAGCATTCTTAAGTAATTTCTTTGGATAGCCACGTTCGAGTAGTCTCTCTTTAAGGTTCTCTGCATGGTGCATGTACTCATCTTTAAATGTACAGTTGCGTTTGATCCTTAAGAATTGACCAAATGGTAAATTCTCGCGCAAACTGCGTGGATGGTTACTGGAAAAATGCAAAGATTTGTTTCTATCAGATGGTTTTCTGAAAAGTGTTGTAACCAGTTTGTTTTCAGAAGCATATACTTCTACGTCAAGGAATGTCATTCTTTGTGATGCAAAGTTCAAACTGAATTTGATATCTGCTGATCTGGAATTGAGCCACCCATGAAATTGTTTCAATTGAACTTCTTTTCCAGTCCATACTAAGAAGACATCGTCTATATACCGAACACAATTCGAAATGAATTGAAAATAAGGGTTACCTTTATATACAAACAACTCTTCAAATTTGGCCATGAAAAGGACTGCCAACTCAGGGGCGAATGGACACCCCATAGCAACTCCCTTTATTTGATAGAAAAAAATCACTTCCAAACTTGAAATAGTTATTGTTTAAAGCAAACTTATCCAAACGCAGAATGAAATCTGTAGGGACCCTTTGTGGTTTGTCTCTCTCATCCAGAAAGCATGGATTATTTTTTAAAACCATTTCTGAAAGACGTTCCATCTCATCTTCGCGACACTACTGATTTTATCAATAAAGTCGAACTGATGGATTTTGATGTAGGTAATAATCTTCTAGTTGCACTAGATGTGGTATCATTATATACCCAAATACCACAAGATGATGGACTATCAGCAATACAATGCTTTCTGGATATGAGAGACAAACCACAAAGGGTCCCTACAGATTTCATTCTGCGTTTGGCGAAGTTTGCTTTAAACAAGAACGATTTCAAATTTGGAAGTGATTTTTTCTATCAAATAAAGGGAGTTGCTATGGGGTGTCCATTGGCCCCTGAGTTGGCAGTCCTTTTCATGGCCAAATTTGAAGAGTTGTTTGTATATAAAGGTAACCATTATTTTCAATTAATTTCGAATTGGGTTCGGTATATAGACGATGTCTTCTTAGTATGGACTGGAAAAGAAGTTCAATTGAAACAATTTCATGGGTGGCTCAATTCCAGATCAGCAGATATCAAATTCAGTTTGAACTTTGCATCACAAAGAATGACATTCCTTGACGTAGAAGTATATGCTTCTGAGAACAAACTGGTTACAACACTTTTCAGAAAACCATCTGATAGAAACAAATCTTTGCATTTTTCCAGTAACCATCCACGCAGTTTGCGCGAGAATTTACCATTTGGTCAATTCTTAAGGATCAAACACAACTGTACATTTAAAGATGAGTACATGCACCATGCAGAGAACCTTAAAGAGAGACTACTCGAACGTGGCTATCCAAAGAAATTACTTAAGAATGCTCTAAAAAGGGCATGGTGGACACCTAGGGAGACACTCCTTCAAAAAAGAGTGAAACAGCCATTGAATAGAATGGTTTGTGTGACAACTTTTGTCCCAATTCCAACCTATTGAAGAAGATCATCAATCAAAATTGGCATTTGATTGAAAATTTAGATCCATCTTTTCGCAGAATCCTTTGTTTGCATTGAAGAAAGATCAAAGTATTTCCAATCATATTGTTCGGGCAGCATTACCAAAGATGACAGTAAAAACTACCATGAGAGACCATTTGGGATTGCCGGCAATTAAGGAATTAAGGGACATCACAAATGTGGGACGTGCACGTGTTGTGATTCAACAAAGAGAAATGTTCCTTTCTTGAAAGGTCTCAATGATATTAATGCTTGACATTTTTTCCGTGATAGACTGCATTGATTGAGACAGTCTCCCGCCATGACATAACTTTATGAGACATTGACTGCCTGTCAAAAAGTAAGTCTATGTATACACATTTTTTTCTTTGACGTTGCTTCTAAATCATTCTTTTGAATATATCTGAATCTTCTTCTTCGGCCTTTTTTTGCTTCTCTGTTTATTTAGGTTTAGAAACATTCTTTCCTCAAATGATCCCCAAGATCGGCTGATCTTTAGTAATAGGTAAGCGTCTTTTTAGAACTTGGTGCACATGTAATGTGGCAGACATTGGTCGGGCGTAGATTTAATCGTAATTTGTGTTGTTTTTCGTTGTAGTGCTTGGTCCTGAGGAGAACCTCCAATTTATTGATGAGAGGTTCAAACGCGTCGACCAGTCTCTTTTTCTCTCTTTTTCCAAACAAGTGTGGTCATACATTTTTGTTATGTTTTTCTGCCTTACGTTAAAGTGAAAATTTTGTTGATGTATTTCATGCAGAAACATGACTGTTTTAAACATTTTACACTGTTTGATGTTCTAACACTGTTGCTCTATTAAGCACTGTCTATTATGTATGAATATTTAGTCATTTTTTGTTTTGTATTGTATGTGGTCTTATTTTGTCTAAATGTCACCTAAGAAATTTGTTTCATGAATGTTTTGTTATTTGTTTGGTTGTAGAATTATTCATGTGATGAAATGTATTTTGCGTGTATTATTGAAACTGTGAGCCACATTTAAATGATAAAAGATGCGTTTGCTCTGATGTAAATCAAATTAAAAAATTTGACACAGAATCTACCCGGGTGCCTTCGATTTGCCTCTGCGCACTTTTGGGCATTGAACAGTCTGTGCTGCTGCAGCTTGTGCGGCAGTTGTAACCTGGGTGCCTGTGGACGAGTCACCTAACCCAGCAGGAGCAAACGGCACCTGTGGATTCTCCAGGAATACATTCATCAGAATTGGAAGCCGCTGAGGACAACGCAGAGCGTGGGCCTTTATGGGGTCCAGCATTGCATCCGTGTCCGGACACGCATCTGATGGAAATGTTAGACAAAGATCCAACGTGCATTCTTCTCCGCAGAACAGGCATCGAAGAACAGGTAAGATGCAGTCTACCCAGACTGGTCTAAATGATAGAAACCAGGAGGCATTGAGTTCTCGCAGGCAAGAAATGCCCAGAAGTTGTACCATGCGTTCACGGTATTTCCGTTCCAGGAGCGTGTTCACCATTCCCTCGGGAAGCGGGACGTCCATTGCGTAGCAGCAATATTACAATCAGGATTCCTGCGATTAGGAACAGGATGAGCGGGAATCCTCCAAAGACGCTTCCCAATACGGAGTGTATAAAATTTGGGATTACTCCGAGGACGGTCTGAAAGGTGCTTAACAGTCCGGACCCTATGGTCTTAAATCGGTGTACAATTCCGCTTGTATCAGACATATTAAAGATACGTCCCACCATTTCTGCGAAATGAATGGGGCAGTTTGTACGTATGAGCGCCTGTATCTCGGTCGAGGTCCTTGCAACTTGAAGCTCATAGGTTTCTCGAGCAGAGGTTAAGGGCACTGGGCGCTGTAAAAGCATGGCTTTCAATCTGCTCAGAGTATCAAACTGTATAAAAGAAACATTCAGTGAAGGCCATAGCGGCGCCTCCCTGACTGTTTAGAGGCGGAAACAATACTTGCATACAGCAAGTAACCCTGGAGTTAAGTGACTAGATATGCGACGCCCGGAAGCATCCCACAGCAACCTTGATCATTTAGCATTAAGTAACTCCCATTCGAGAGCAGCTGGAAAACCGGCGTGATCATGGCCGTTGGGGTCCCTGACATGTGACAAGATAAGTTCGCTCCTGAAGCGCTACAGGCTCCGTGTAGAGAAATATCTTGACACATGAGAGAACCGCTTAAAGCGTTCTTGCAGTTTGTACCACTCAGATACACTTCTCGATCCCCATTCCGGCATCGGTATCTATATGGTAACTCCCAAGTTTCCTTGATGTATCCCTTACCCATTTTCACATATTTGCCTGCCTGCGCTCAAGGCAATATTGAAACAAACGTAGTGACCGGAGAGTGATTTGGCCATGAATTAGCCATTCTGTTGAAGGTGATTCGGCTACAGTGAATGGTAACCTTTCCAGTTTCTCAATACGCAGCATTGTATATTCGGCTCCCCTTTGTGCCATTTCTGTCTATCAGTTAGATTGTATTCTGAGAACAGAGACGTGGTGTTTATAAAACGCCATGGCACATAGCCTGCACGCAAAGATTGCAGCATCCAGCTTAACATCATAATAAAACGTAGCTGAGATTGTCCGTGTTGTAACAAGGCCAGATCTAGTTCTAATAGGTCGATCGCCGAGGACACAATGTTGCCTAAGGAGTAAATCCTGGAGGTCAAAGTAGTTAACCCATTATCCACTACTGCCAATGCCTTTTCTAAGTTAATACGGTCTATCTCCCGTATCCTTTCTGCGGCCTCTTGTTGGGATATTTTCCAGTTTTCATTATAGTAGGCATAAAGGCCTGCATATATGAAACGTTTGACGTTTCCTGGGACCTAGTAGAAAATCTCTAAGATCCATGTCAGGTGTGAGTAAGGTCAAGTGGTGCTTTACTTCTGTCAGTGTTGAGGTCTCTAGCCAATCAAAGCACAACTTGCCAACACTATATGATATCACTACCCCTGGGTGTTGTCTTTGTACATAGCGTGGATCTGGCCTATTGATACTAAACCCTTTGGTTGTATTCATAAATCTGTTGACATTTGTTTGTGTCAATGGGCCAAACCAGCCATTCTGTCCGATCAGGATCTGATCTGTTGTACTGGAAAATGTCATCTAATCTCACCCCATGTGTAGTAGAATTCTGCCCCCCACCCATCTGCGATGGTGTTGGAAACCCCGGTGTGTTCATTTCCTTGCCTTTGTGCAACAAACATCCTGTCTTGGATTAGCCAGTTTCATTCAGAAATAAAATCTGCTGCGGAATGATGCATGCTCTAAAAAGTGCTTCTATTCCCTGGACTTGCCAATCCCTAGAACCCCAGATCGATTTGGAATCTATTGTGTCTTTCCATAGATCGAAACCCTGTTTAGACAACTGGTTCAGAAAGGATGCAGAGTAAATATGTTTGGTGTTTGTTAACATAAGTTTCTGAGCTGAAATTTGCCACTTTATAATAAAATGACTTCGGGTCGGAAGTGTTAAACCCTGAGATATTTGTGAATTTCTGTGCAAATGGTTGTGAACTACCTTTTGGAGGTGTTGGGCAGTGTTCCAATTGGTGGTATTCAAATACATTTCTAGGTGTTATAGATTTGTGTAAGAAATGATGACCATATTGCTGGTAACAGTACAATGTATCATAGTCTGAAGTACCTTCTAACATTTCATTGTTTGGAAATGCTGCAGTTTTTTTCTAAATCAGACATCATAGCATTTACAGTTTGTGTCCCAATCATCAGAAAATGTACTGGAGGTAATGATATCACTTAAAGAAATTTTAAATACATGTTTTAGCTTTAAAAGTTGTCGGACCGAATACATCATAATTAGGGCTCCCGGTTTTATGGTATTTATTTTTTTAACATTTCCGTCTGTATTTATCCATATTTATTTTTTTGTCATTTTATCTGTATATATCTATTTATTTTTGTCGCAAGCAAAAAAAAGACGTTGCAGCTAGTATTTTTCCACATTTATTTAAATAGACAGTGCACACGGTTGTTATAGGTTTAGCTATATGTATATATGCGCCAAATTAAGTAAACACAATACAGTCATCTGAAAACTTTGCCACAGACTACTTGCAGTATTAGTGAGCTGCTGCTGCTGTCTTACAATATTGAAAACACTGTCATTAGCCATGATTATTAAATGTAAACCCATTTAGAATTGACCTGAAATTAGCCCCCCCGCCCCCTGAAATTTGGCTCTAGTTGCGCCTCTGCCAACTACGGTGGCCTGCAGAGGACACGACGTGACTGCAGTTTCGCCTCTGAATTCCTTTGCTACTTGCACATGAGTGTGGAAAGCACCTGCCCTCTGGGGCACAGAGCACTCACACGTGTGTTCCCACTTTGGCCCGGATTAGATGTGCTGAAAGGCGCTTTCAATTCATCGCCTTCCCGTTTGACACCGTTGGTTGTCTCTGCATTCAGAAAACAAAGGCTGAACATTCACAAGGCGAGGGGTCTGTCACTAGTGCAAGGGCCCCTTGAGCCAAGCAGAGGGGGCCCCTCATATCAGCAGCTTCGACCTCTGCACCCATGAACCCAAGCGGGCACATTTACGTAACTTTAATGTAATTTAAACCCTGAATTAGGAGAGAACACGTAATTGTGTGCACCACTGCTCACTACTGCTGGAATCAGTGAAAGTGTGCAATGCTGGCAGCAAACACGCGTGCCTGTCAGCACTGCGCTTCCAGAGCAATGCTGCTGTAAGGTGCTACGAGGCAGCTGCCCGGGGAGTTACTAGGTGGGTAGCAGCAGATTGCCCCTGGAGCCACCAGCCACGATCGTAGGGCACAGGCTTTGCCTCAAAGTGCGCAAATGAATGCCCTGGTGAAATGGGCGTTCCTCTTCAAGGCACAGACCTGGGCACCTCATTTTTGAGTGAGGTGGTGCAAGACGTGCAACTGCCCGTGGGGGCACATTTGAGTACTCTTAATAAAATACACGGCAGCAACGCACTGCGTGTGTGTGCAAGATCAGGTGTGAATCACTCGTTCTTGCAGTGTGCACACACCTGGCTGCCTCTCTTTTGGGTGAAGTGCTAAAAGAGACTGGCGCGCAACGCCCATTGTGCTCAAAGGGCTTCAGCCACCCCCCCCCCTCCTCCCGCCCCCCTTGTCTGTCAGCCCGGGCTGAGACAGCTTCCCAGGCACACACAAACATGAGCTTATCGCAGCCGCACCAGAGTACTTCACAGGTCTTTAAAAGACCATTTAAGTGTTAACTAGACGCCTGCCAGAGATTAATGGCCCAGCAGGTGTTAATGTGGGCAGGCATACACTGCAATCAGGAAGAGGAGCATGGCAGCCAACCCTGGGCTGGAGCACGGATTGCCGAACAATTTTCGGAATCTGATCTGGTTGTATTTTTCCACTTCTATTTATAAATACAGACGGAAGGAAAATATTTTTCCGTCTGTATTTATATGTATAAATCCGTTTAAACGGAAAACCGGGAGCCTTAATCATAATCAATTTTGTCCCAAACTATACCGTCCGGTATAGGAACTGCTGTGATGTTCACTGAAGACAAGTCTCTTGGTTCACGATGTGAGGACGGGTGTGGTTTTAAAATCAAATTGACTCTTTGGGCTGAGGAGCCTGGCTGGAGGTATCGTCCATTAATAAGCATACTAAAAGTTATTATTAAACCTAGCCAGAAAATGAAAAATAAAATCCCAGTGATATACCATAGTTCTATCCAAGGTGACACCAGGTAAGTCTTTCTAAAAAAGTTCAAAAAGTCATTGAGTTTCTGTTGGAGTGATTTTTTGGCTGGCGTCGTTTCTGGTTCGCTTGGATCCAGTGAAAACGTATCAAAGTTCATGAAATAGCCAGAAGCAGTTCGATCAATTGTTGGAATTGCATCGGGATTTGTTGAAATTGGATTTTGCTCTTGACGAGGCATGTTAATAGATGTCTGTATTAGGTTTAATTGCAACTTGGTTGTTAAGTTGATTTTCAGTTTGGAGATGAATTTCTTGTTGAAGTGGAACAAGTTCCATAGCATTGTTGCTTAGTCCTTCATTTCGTACAGGTGGCTCTTCAAACGTGATGAGTCTTTCGGTTTGGACTTCTTGGATTGTAGCGAGAGGAGGGAGTCTGCTACTGTGGAGTCCACGAGGCCTACTGTTTAGTATCGGCCACATAGTGTGGTTTGATTAAGTCAATTGAGACAAATCTTTTCTCCTTTTTTCCGGCAAGAGGTGGCAGAAGTACAGTTCTTGTGCCGTGGATTGCAAGGACCGGTACATGCTTTCTGTAAGATGGCCCAAATTCTCTCTTGTCAGCAATCTCCTCTCTGACTAGATCCCCGATTTTTGGGATCCAGATAGGTCTTGCCGTTACTGCCTTGACTTCCTCAGTGGCGGCCTGTTTCTGGAGCACGTTACTTTGTTGTGTCCTGGATTCATTTAGATCCTGTAAAACAGCCAAACGATCATGGATATCAAATGGTTTTTCATCCGCCACTGTGCCTTCACAATCAAGATCAGGTACCCACATTCTCGTCCCAAATAGGACCTCGTAAGGAGTGACACCTAGAGAGCTTCTTGGCTGGTTATTGAGCGCGCGCTGTACCCCATAAAGGTGTTCGACCCATCTACCGCCCTTGCCTAATACCCTAGCTGTTAAAGATTGCTTTAAGTCTCGGTTTTTCCTCTCCACAACAGAATTTCCCTCGGGATGGTACGGAGAGGAGTACCGCAATGCTACGCCCATTCCTTCCATGGCCTCTTTGTAAGCCAGAGAGCTAAACGCCGGACCACGGTCAGAATGTAACGTGCCAACTGCGTATGTGCCGATAAAGACTCGCAAATCTTTTATAACAGTTCGAGCGTCAGCCGAGCGCTGAGGCCAAACCCATAGGAATCTTGAGCTGGACCCGCACGAACGGACAATCTAATGCTGTCTAACAATGGTATCTGTACTGTACGTGTTGTGGTGGACCCATTCATCTGCTTGCAGATGTCGCAGTTCCAGACATAGTCTCTAATCAGCCTTCTCATCACGGGCCACTAGTAGCGTTCTTTCAACAAAGCAACAGTCTCCCCAAGTCAGTTTTGTACAGAACCTGTCCCTTTGTGTGCTGCCACAATTAAGCCTAGCCTACGATCCATATTGGTTTTACTCCATCCCCCACTCCAGGAATCTGAGCATATGGAATGTTTTGTGCATCTAACTTGTAGGAGTACTTGAGTGGAAATTTCTTTGGTACTGCTGTGCTGCCTTTGCGCGAAGCATTGACAGCTACCATTATCTCGCCGTCTATTCTCGTCTTTGAACAAGTAACTGCAGCTACGTCGGCTGTGCGAACAGCCCCCTTTGCAGCTTCATCAGCCAATGAATTCCCTTCAACGTGAACGCCATCATGCGGATGACTCAGTGTGTGTATCACGTGAGCCCTCGGTAGTTCGTTTCTCAACTCCACTACCTGTTCCCATAGCATTTTATGCTTAATTGTGCCACCTTTTGCATCCTTGAACCCGTTTTGTTCCCAATGATGTAGATATTCATTGTAGGACTGTACACAGTAAAAGGAATCACACAATAAGTGTGGGGAATTAGTGATCCGCATTTATAAGTGCCAGTATAAGTGCTTTGAGTCCCGCCAACTGAGCCGTGCAGTCTCCTAGAGATTGCGTTTTAGTGCAACTCGGATGGAACTTTCCATCGTGCATGCGACCTTTAACAATCGCACACGCCGCAAGCGTGCTTGCTTCCTGTGGCTGGTTGAGCAGATCAGTCAGTGTAAATAATGCATTCATACTGATCTAGAGGCAAAATTTCATTTGGTAGAGGGTATTCTTGTTCGTATTGCATGAATGCCTGTGTTTTTAAACTTGGATCAAATCTGTATTCAACATCCGTTGCAGTAAGAGAATTAGCCCATTGTATCCATCTTGGATGTAAGGCTTTAGCATTAGAAATGCTAGCTTTTGTAACAGCTTCTAAGGCTGGTACTGGGGTCACGACAATTATGCGCTTTCCCTGAGCCAGAGCTCTTTCTCTTGCTACAGCTGTCTGCACTGCTGTCAGGATTTTTTCTGTTGAAGTGAAACGCATCTCTGAGTTTGTGTACAGGTGTGATTTGTATGCGATTGGTACTGTTTCACCTTCATTAAAAGTTAAATAAGTGTACCCGCATTGACCCACTATTACTCGGATCACTAAGTTCTGTGCGTTTACGCATGTCTGTAAATGTTTAGAAGCTATCATGTCTTCCTGTAGGGAACGCAGGATATTTGTGTGTTCCTGTGTCCATTGTCTAACTGAAAAGTCAGGTTTTATTAAGTCGTAAAAAGTTTTTACTCTTTCTGCGTAATCCAAAATGTATGTTCGACAAAAATTTCGGAATCCCAGAATTGATTGTAAATTCTTCAATGATTTTGGAGGTTGGAGCAGCGCACACTTTTCTAAAAAGTTAGCTGCCAGGCTTTTTCCCTCACTTGACAGCTCGTATCCTAGAAACAGGACATTGAGGTGGGCAATTTTTGATTTTTTGAAATTAAATTTATAGCCCTCAGATGCGAATCCCATAATGATGGTGCTCACCCTGGTCAAGTGCCTCTTTAAGTCATCGTCTGTCAGATAAATATCATCCACATAGGACAATGCTTCTACATCCAAATTTTGGAGTAACTCGGTTACCCTTGCTGAAAACAACCCTGGGCTATTCTTATACCCTTGGGGGAGTCGGCAAAATTGACGTTGCGACCCTAACGCACTGAATGCGGTCAGATACCTGCTTTCAGGCGCTATATTTTGGCAGAAAAACCCATTTGAGATATCAAGTGTTTTGTATTTTTTTCGCACAATGTTATTCATTAATGCGGCACTATGTGCATTTTGAACTGCAAATGTCTTTGTGCAAGTGTTTAAATGTCTAATCTAAAACTAGACGATGTGTTGTCAGGTTTGGCTACGGGGAACAAAGGATTGTTCATAGGTGAAGTGCAATTTTCTATCACCCCTGATATTCAAGTTGATCTAGAATCTCCCGGACTTGTTTTTTAGCTTCCTGCTTTATAGGATATTGCCTTTGAGCATTTGGGGAAACTTTTAACGGGATCATGTGGTGGGTTGAATCCTCATCCCAACCAGCATGATTTTTGTACAATGCTGGAGCTAGGGCACCCGCCCACTCCTGCGCATATGCATGTTTTAGGTGAATGGGAATGAGGTCGGAAAAGGCTGGAAAAATTATCGTTTCTCCCCTAGGGCACTCCATGACGAATGCTGGCGGCCAGTCTTGTTCTGCTAATAGAATGTCATAACCAGATGACAGATTTTTCCAAAAGAGACCGTTAACTTTTCTGTGCTTGTCCCCCTCCATCCGGAGTGTTCTCATGTAACTTATGTGGGACACTTATCAGAGTATCAGGTGTTTCCACCGTGATATGCTCACTCAACTCCGCTGTCACCAGAAATTCCTTCAGGTTCTGGCGAGCTATCGTTACTTCTGCCGCGCTATCTAGCACCGTCAGAGCCCATTCCCCGTTCAGAAGCTGTGTCCTCAGAATTCTGGGCATGTCTGATCTTGAGACCTGCTACCTTCTTTTTGAACTGAGGTTTTGATTTTTGTTTATCTTCATTTTTAGGTGCGTAGTCCGCAGCGCGTTGTCTCCCTGGTCTTTGTACGCTCCTCTTGTCTGTGTTCTGACCGTCCTTCCCTCTCGGAGTTTCTTGATGAACCCTGAAAGGAACGAGAGGAACGAGTATCAGTATCCTGATACCTGTCAGGTTTTTTAATATTATCCCTATTCCTGAGGTTATACCTCCTTTCAGAGGGCTCCTGTTGAGGAGACCTACCTCTGGACTGAGATCTGATGTCTTTAGACTTTTGTTGTTTTTTTATTTTCACACTTCTTTTTAGAAGAAGTTGGCATCTGGTTTGTAGTGTCCTTTTCAGGACTGCCCAACCAGTTGTGGTTTTAATGCTTTCCCACCTAGACTGTCTTTGCCTAATTCTGCATATGCAGTTTCAATTATTTTGGGTAGTTCGTGTTGATCTACTGGACTGAACTCCCTTAGGCGTTGGCGGATCGCCACAGAAGCTGCTTCCCCTTTAATGTTAGCTAGTATTATGGCGGATACCTGGTCAAAGTTATTTAGTAACTTCATCCCCAAGTTAAGGGCAGGCTCTGCTCCGTACTCATTTTGTATTTGTTTTAATACTTCAGGTACTACTGCTATTGACGGGATATCATGTGTTCTGGTATATATGGCAGCAAAGACTGAACCCCAAGAGGTGCGGTTCTCTATTTGTGGTGTCAGACCCATGGGCAAGCAGATTGTTAGAATTCTGTGTTTATCACTGGTTGTAGTATTCAGGAATACTGCTTCAAGCGGAGTTATTTTCTGAGCTATCCAGAATGGGATTTGTTCGCGTTTTGCTGCCATTTTGCCCATTATCGCGTGTAATGTTTGTGGAGTTATTTTATTAACTGTGCCTTGGACTGGAGTGTCTTGTGCTGCAGCTGGTGCAGGCTGAACTGTAAAAGTCCTCATCACAAATTGTGTGAGGTTTCTGTAGATTTTAATTAAATCTCTGTGTTGTAAGAGTAAGTCTGGCTGTGGCATTGTGTCAATGTCAGGATGCAGTGTGTATGCCGCTAATATGGGCCTTGTGGCTCCTGCTCCTCCGAGCAGGCCTAATCTTGCTCTTCCTTCCATGTACGTGGGGTAGGGCGCCTTTAAACCAGTAATTATGCTCCTGGTAAGTGAGCGGAACCTCTACTTCCTCAAAAAGAGTATAGTCCGCTGGGGTTTCACCTTCTAGGTAGTAGTGAAATACATTTGTAATTGCATTCGCTGCTGGGAATGTAACCCATGAATAGAACACCTCTGTTTTATTGGATTCGTGTGCCTCAATCACGAAAATTACATTATCACCCCTGGCTCTTAAGCCATGTTCTAGAAGTTTTATGGTGACTGCCCTTCTGAAATTTGGTGCAATTTGTATTGCATCTTCAGGGTCTTCTCCTAAACCGAAGAGGTCTGTTTCAACTCTCCTTGCGTCTTCTGCTTGTTCCACCATTTTTAAGTGGAAGAAGGGTGTTTAAGGAAATTTTAAGATAAGGTGTAAATGCACAATTGTAGGAACTATATGTCCTTCAAGCTTGAATAACCAACAGCCAATAAATAGTATTCTTGTACTACTCCGCTGCGGCGGATTTTGTGCCCACCCACTCCAGACGTCTCTGGGGTTTTGTGAGTAGGTTCTCTGAGAATAGCACGACAACTACTCAGATTCTACTGTTAAATACATAACCAACCAACGTTGGCGGCGCCATGTTGTGTAGCTCCTATAGTACCCCTGCAGGACCTGCGCGTTTGGATAACATACTGCGGGCTTGGTGGCAGACTGACACCGTGCACCCTCACCGTATGTTAGCCTAGTTTTGCATTAGCTAGCTCGCAGTGCCACTAGTGTCTCCTCTTATCGGGGAGAGATTAGTTTCTGGCAACCTTAGAACATGACAACCCTGATTCCCTCAGAATCGTGGAAACAATGTACTACCTTTCGCTCAGTCACTCGTGCTCACTTATTCGGTTTGTCTCAGAGAGTTGCACAGAATAAACAGTCGGGCGTTTCAATAAGTATTTATTGAACAGTTATTCTAGTGTAAAATATATGCGCTGTGGTAACCAGCAGACAATAGCAGAGATATATTATCAGCAGTACGATAAAAGCAAAGGGATAGAACAGTTCTACCATATTGCGATAATCATGAGTACATACATGAATATAAAAGCATTATGCAAGTGCGCGTACTCCTACGATGCCCAACTAGATGTACCCGAGTGTACCTAGCATATGTGTGTGTAGGTCTAAAAGCCTAAGAGCCAAGAATCCTTCTAGGATTTAGTCGAACCCCCATACCTGAATAGAGAGAGTGTGGGACCTTGTCCTGGTCTCGAGTTGGACACCCCGTCAGGGCTGTGTCAGACCACTGTCAGATGGAGCGACTGCATGCAGGAGTCTCAGCGTCTCTGGTCAGCATGGAAGTCTCGGTTCCCTCCGTCTTACCGGGGCAAGATGTGGTGTATTTATACCCTACAGAGTCTCGGTCCTCAGTATGGTTTGTATTGGACACGAGGAAGACGTCAGGGGTGAACTTTGTACATACATATTATGCCAGTGGTGTATTCTTAGAGAGCCATGCATAATTAATGAGTAGAGTGTGGGCCTGTGTTTGGAAAAACCCTGCTGTATTCAAAACCACAGGATAGATAACGTTCAGGGCTCGTTGTGTACTAGCTGGGACCAATGTAGGTGAAAGATCATGCCTATATAAGGAATCATACTATAATAGGACATGTACAGTTGTGACCATAATTGGGCATATGCGGCCATGACCATAATAGAGCAAGTACGAATATGACCATATTAGGGTAAATATGAATACTTCCATTTTAGGGCATGTACGAACGGGTCTACATTAGGGCCTCTATGCGGGATATAACAAGCGGGTTGTTAGGCAGGTGCCTTTTAAGGAAATTTATGCTCAAATCAGAATCCGAAACATTACTAAGACTATCAGGTTAGTGAAGCTTTTGGCTGGGGAAACAGCCACCATGAAAAACAACTGCTGCACCGCACAGTGTATGGAAAGCAACTGGAAACTTGGCATTTCCATAGGGGAAATCTTAAAAGCAGAAGAGCAGAAGGGATGCATGAGAATGATGTATTACTTTACTGCACGCACGTGCGCTCTTGGCAGCAGAAGTGTAATCTTGCGTCATACCCCAAAAGTACGTGGTCACTTTTAGTGGCAGGACTGGTTTTGCAAAAAATAGATACCCAGTATTTAATTTGCAAATAAATAAGTGCCAGGGCCCTTGTCAGAAGGCTACTGCAGCTTGCACCACCCATTGCCCCTGCCAGCGATGTCAGTGACAGTACCAACACAATTTTTAACTATCACACTCCCAGAAGTGTGACAAGTCAGACTATACCAGGCCCCCCAAAGATACATGAACGGCTTGGGCTGCGGGTATTAATCATTTTTCATGTATATTAAATTAACATCGGTTGTGTTCATCCCTAAATTAGACAGAGCCACCATGTGGCAGACTGTCATAAGTGCCAGTGTCAACAACTAAAGTGCTGGTGCTAAGCACAGGAAACCACAGGCTCAAATTAAGCACTGTATGATACCAATTAAAAATGCATTGCTAACTTACAGAATTTCGGAGTGGCTTCTGAAAAGATTCCACCCTGAACACTTAGCACATTAGACCTAGCTGTCCGCCTTTCTTAACAAAAGTGGATTTAGGGTGGTGGCACTCTTAATGTACACAGTTTTGGATGCACGACGTGCGAGATCACCAACCTCCCATTCCACAGCCAATGCCCTGGATCGGAGGTCACTGTGCGCTGGGTTCTGGAGCACAGCCTACAGCGGACGCCATCTTTCAATTTCCGCAGCTGGTGGGAAATGAGATTAGCGTGTGAAAGACAGATGCGCCAGGAGTCACCAGTGCCATGGTGCTGCCTGGAGACGAAGCCTACACAGCGATTACACTACTGGAAGACGTGCTGCAGATATACATATTTTTTTACAATGCATTCAGTTCTCTCGAAATAGATTTATTTTTTCATTTCCTTTACAAGCTTATGCCAATTAAAATGATTTACGTAAAAAAAAAAATTCTACGGAAACCTACTGTCCCTAACATATGCCTCTCTTGTGGGAAAAATGCTTATGTCTAATTAAGATTTTATTCAAGTCATCAGGTCCGCGCCACACACAATTCAGATTCCAAAATAGAACAGGGCATCGAGGAGCAAAAGAAATATAATCGGATAACTTTGTTAATGATATAAAAGATGAAATGTGATGGCAAACAGGGTAGACCAGGGCAGTTGTACGTCCTAAGAGATTACATGTATGCCCATTTTGAGCGGTTTGCGGTGCTGGCAGGATCGACCAAAGACCCATAGGCACCAACAGAAGCAGGCGGACCTTGACAAGGCATTGCAGAATCTCCCGTTCCAGAGCACACCCTTCAAACCTCATTCACTTCCGGGATCCAGGTCATGCAGGCCATAAGACCCAGGTGACAATTGATGGGCAAGTACGACATTTGTCAGGCTCTGGAGGTCCTTGGAGCACTGTTATGACGAACACAGAACAGACCAGGAAGGTTGGACCAACCTTCCCGCCATATCTCATGAGGTTGAGGACTCTTCTTGCAACAGGCAAGATAGGTAGAGAGTGGAGAGGTGTGGTGCAGCGGCCAGGGCAGCTGACTTCGGAGCACAGGGCTCACGGTTCGATCCCCGGAGGCAGCTCAGCTCAGCACCATGTGACTCTGGGCAATAGCTCACTTAATTTCCACGACGGCCCCCAGCGCCTTGAGACCCGTAAGGGTGAGTAGTTTGCGCTTTACAAATACGGATTTAGATACGTTTATAGGACAATCCCATATCATTGATGACACCGTGTCCAAGTCCAGGAGCTTCTTGTAACACCACAGTGCCTTTTGGGAGTTGCAATTCTGGTTCTCCTCAGTTAAAAAACAGGACCAGAAATTGAAAAATACAGTGGTGTCCCTGATCTGAGTCACAGGGCTCTTTTCTGAACAGTGCAGTACACTCTACAACACACCACTCCACGCTATGCCACTCGACTACTTCATGGAACGCCACACCACGAACACCACTCCACTATATGCCACTCCACATTACGCTATTCCACTCCACTCTACACCACAGCACTGAAGGACAGAAGCTGACGGCCCCGGGCAGGCCAGAAGGTGTCTAGGGATGGGCCAGTGCTTGGGCCTAGGGCTATCAGAACATACAGGCCAGAAGCCACTCCCCCCCCCTTCATTTTCAGAAAAAAATGAAAGGCATATCAATTTAGGGTTGTTATTCAAGGGAAAGAAAGGGTCAAGAGGTTTATAACCTGCATTTCAAGATTTGTTTTAGGTTCCGTCTAGACTTATGTCCCCTGAACCAGTTTTCCAGATTCGACCCCTCTCAAATAGATCAGTGCAATGCCCCTGAAATGGCTGATTCTGCACTTAGCCACCCAGTTCCCTGGGAAAAAGAATGTCAGACTGAGCCCTGAACAGAAGCAAGGGAGTTCCATTACTGGATGAGAAAAATTATAAAATCCTTTGATTCAGACTAGTTATAAAAGCAAGAGACCTGCTACAGGCTAGGAAGGAACGTACATTTTTTTGCTACAGCTTAAGAGAGAACTAAAGGTCTTTGCCACAGGCTTGAAGAGAAGCAAGGTGATGTTGCCAGAGGTTAAGAAGAAAACTAGAGCCAACAGCCCTGGGAAGAGACAAGGATGCGTTGCTACAGGCTGGAAAGAGAAAGAAGGGCGTTGCTACAGGCTGCAAAGGGAAAGAAGGGCGTTGCTACAGGCTGCAAAGGGAAAGAAGGGCTTCGCTACAGGCTGCAAAGGGAAAGAAGGGCTTCGCTACAGGCTGCAAAGGGAAAGAAGGGCTTCGCTACAGGCTGCAAAGGGAAAGAAGGGCTTCGCTACAGGCTGCAAAAGGAAAGAAGGGCTTCGCTACAGGCTGCAAAAGGAAAGAAGGGCTTCGCTACAGGTTGCAGTGGGAAAGAAGGGCTTCGCCACAGGCTGCAAAGGAAAAGAAGGGCGTTGCTACAGGCTGCAAAGGAAAAGAAGGGCGTTGTTACGAGATGCAAAGGGAAAGAAGGGCGTTGTTACGAGATGCAAAGGGAAAGAAGGGTGTTGTTACAGGATGCAAAGGGAAAGAAGGTCGTTGCTGCAGGCTAGTCTTAGGACCACTGATACATTGACACGGATTCCTGGTGAGGAATTTCCTTTTATCTTTCATTTCAGGGCTGATTGTCCAAGGGTATGAATTCAACTAAACTAGGACCATAATCCCGTAACGCCATGATGTGGCAAATTAAATATACCTCGGTATGAGCTTGAGCCGGCAGAGAAGCAAGATTATGTTGCTTCGGGCTGGGCCTGCTCTGGAGGCAGGTAGCTGTGACACTTCCCATATATTCTTGACGGACGGGATGAGGTAAAGCGTGGCAGAAAATCACTATTTTCGGTCCAGCGGGCTTCCCCTGCCCCTACAGTGATGGATCGGAGCGCAGTCTGGGAGAACAGCCATTGACCGCCGAGTGACTGACGAAAAGGGGGGGCAGTCCCATTCACTCGAGGGAGGCAGGGACTGCACTGTCCTACGTCTTTTGGAGACAGCCCCCTCCGTCTCCCATGAATCAGAGGGGGGATGGGAGAGACCGGATCGGAAAGCTGGTCTGACTACAAGCAGAGGCAGGCCCCCTTCCCTCCGACATGGTATGCTCTCAGCATTTGCATACTGCCTCCCTTCTGTCTGAGGGGCGTCTCATGGTGCTTTAGTGCATTGTGTATGATCTGGTTGGGAGTCTTAGTAGAGCACTGCGTGCCTGGGTCCATGTGGCATAGGGTTGTGCCATTTATTCCATTTAAGGGTGAACATTGCTCGATCTGAAGACTGTGCTTCGGTGAGCAGCCTGGTTTACCACATGCACAGCTTTGATGCATCGTTGGATAGATCCTGGTGTGGAGGGGTTGCTTATGTTAACCGACAGTCATGTGGTGCATGTAGTGGTACACGTTGAGGGTGATCGCTTTGAAACTTACATGGCTTTGGTGCCGTGTTCTGCACAATCTGCTCTATTTGGGTAGAAGGAAGCCTAAATACATGATAGGGATTATTGAGATACATTGTTAGACAGTAAGTGGTTGGAAGCCCCAAGAAAGAGTTGGCTTTTCTGAGTTGTGTTGGATGAATGTGACACAATCCTGGTAAAGCCTGAATAAAGGTATGCCTAGAATAAATCAGTAGTAGGATTGCTGGCTTTTTATTACAGGCACATCATAAAGGACATTGCTCCAGTAATTGAAGTAAGAATTGATGTAGTAGCATGGGCGTCCGCAGGGGGGGCAAGGAGGGGCGCTTGCCCCCCCCCTGGAGCGCCCCTCCTTGCCCCCCCTGCGGACGCCCATGCTTAGTGTGTCAGTCACTGCCTTAGTTTGCTGCTCATCTTTTTATTCACTCTCAGGTGTGCATTGATGGGAGATTTATATATTTATAGTGTTCTGGCGTGTGGTGCTTGCATCAGGAATTGCCTTTTGTTAAAGGTGTAAGTTGTAGTTCCAGGTTTCGGCGGCAGTCGTCTGTCTCTGTCCTTTGTTGTTTTCATGACACCGCTGGTTTCTCAGGTGGCTGCTGTTTGTTCGCGATGGGTCTGGTTCTTGGCTCTAGTGAAAGGCGCCCTTCGCCGCTTTGTTGTGCTAAGAAGTGTGCGTTTCTTCATTTTACAACACCAGGCTCCCCGCAGAGCGTCTGACTCTTGCTCCGGTGTTGTTTTTGTCCTCAGGCTGCTCCCCGCCCCTTCTCACCTCTGAGAGCCAGTGCCCCCTTGGACCCTCTACCTGCCGCCCACCCCCTCCCCTTCTCCCGGTTCACACCTTGGTGCTTTCACACTTAACGTCACCTCCAGCTCGCATTTTCAGAGAGGGCCCCAGGCTCCCTATCACCAACATGAGGAAGAGAGAGGGGGGACAGAGGAAGACTTGGTGGGGTCGGGGAGACGGATACGGTGGGGGGTGAGTGAAGGAAGAGGGGGGAAGAAAGAGAGAAGCAGTGGGGAAAGAGACCGAGAAGTAGGGAGGAAGGAAGATGAGAGAGCAAGTGGAGGGGGGTGGGGGGGATCTGGGTGAGGGAGAGCAGCTTTAGAGAAGTGAGACCTGTGTCCTAACTCCGCCAGTGAAGACAGCGGGTCCAAAGGAGAAAGAACCAGGCCAGACAGAGTAGGTCCAGGCAGTGTGCACGGAGGCAGGCTCGGTGGGTCCGGAAGAGGGACAGGGCAGGCAGAACAGCTCCAGAGAAGGGCGAGCAGAACCTGACCAGGGCGAGCAGATCCGGACCAGCAGATCCTCCTGAGCAGTGAGACGGCGCGATACACAATCAGAATGTAGTGTTCAGCTTTTGGGGTGCCCGGGGGTAACTTTAGGGTTAAGGGTGGGTGTGGGTTTTAGGGTGCCAGGGAGTAATTTTAAGGTTCAGGGTGGGTTAGGGATTGGGGTGCCAGGGGGATAATTTTAGGGTTCAGGGTGGGTATGGGTTTTGGGGTACCAGGGGGTAATTTTAGGGTTCAGGGCAGGTAGGGGTTTTGGGGTGCAAGGGGGGAAATTTTAGGGTTCAGGGCGGGTAGGGGTTTTGGGGTGCAAGGGGGTGAAATTTTAGGGTTCAGGGCGGGTATTGGTTTTTGGGTGCCAGGGGGGTAATTTTAGGGTTCAGGGCGGGTAGGGGTTTTGGGGGGGCAGGGGTAATTTTAGGGTTCAGGGTGGGTATGGGTTTTGGGGTGCTAGGGGGTAATTTTAGGGACCAGGGCAGGTATGGATTTTGGGGTGCCACAAAAGAAAGATGGCTGTGGCAAAACAACCCTATGGTGTATGAGAACATATGCGGCCTGCTTCCTGCCCCCTATGGCTCCTCCTGCGCCCCAGTGTTTCTTGGGCCCCACCTGGCACACATGTCGGGGGATGGTGATGACGTTAACATTTTGCCCCCCCCCCTGGAAAAATTTCTGCGGACGCCCATGTGTAGTAGGATTACAAACTAGTCTTTGATGGCGGCATTATCCTTTTATTTACCTTCCATGGAAGTCCTTCATCCATTTTTGGGGGAATACCCTATGAATTGCCAGGCAATTAAGACTGTTGTGAAAGGTTTAACAATGAACTCATGTAATGAGATGTGGGACAACTTCTGTCTTTGGTGTCTATATTATATTGTTCGTATGAGTATTAGACAAAAGTTATTGATTTTCTAAAACTGTTTTGCTAAGACAGATAAGCACTTTATGATGGCAGCACTACCTTACTTCGTTTTTGTTGTACACAAACCCTTACTCTTCTCTTTGAATTGTATGTATACGCACTTTGAATGCATTGCATATCGTGAACAAGACCGTTTTACGGTCGAAACGCGTCGAGAGCCATTTTCTCAATCTCACCAGTAACAGCAGCCTGAGAGCGAGTCTTTCCTCTGGGAGAATTAGGTTTTACATTTTTGGCAGCTCCGCCAATTGATGCGGACACACCCCTGTAGGGCCAGGAGCACTTTGTTTCATATTATTATACATGTATATCCCGTTGAGGCAGTAGACAAGACAGTTTTATTTTATTTTTGAAGCACCAAGTAAAAGAAACTAATTCTTAACGCAGCTTGCATGGTTATATCGACTGTCCTGTACTCCGTCACGGGTAGCCCTTCTTGTACAGATAACGGCGACACAGTGGCCAGTCAGGGTATGTCATGGTCAAGTACGTTCTCAGTATGCTATTTTATCAGGGCCTGCAGGGAGAACGGCAGTGCAGCAGAGTCCCCTGGTGTCCAGTTCTGGTATAACAATAGATGTGGTTCTTGATGCTGTAGTGACACCTAGTGGCCATTCACAGTACGGCATTGGGTCCTAAAAGTAGCAGAGACCCGTGCAGCAGTGTTAACTAGTGTCTAATCTAACAATGGCATTGGGGTCCTGGGGGAAGCAAACCGACTGATTTAACAGGCACGCCCTTTTCTAGTCAAATAGGACATTGGAGAAAGCTTTGGAGGGAGCAGATACTGGAGTAACTGCCACCGGGTGTCCATGCTCAGTGTGGCATTGGATAAGCTCTTGGAAGTTGGAGCCATTGGTACAACAGTGACCCCTGGTGTCCACTCCCAGTATGCAATTGGTTGTGGTTTAGGGACCTCTCGACAACTGCGGTTATGTGAAAGGAAACGGACGTGACTTGACAATACTGGCCTTTGTAAGGGCCCCTCTCTGAGTCACAGAAACAAACCAACCCACCGAGGAAACATGAAGTAAGCCAAACAGGAAAAAAAAAAAAAAAAAATCCTATTTAGGCACTAAAGACTCTCTGGAGGCCCAATCCTCAGCACGATCAGCGGAAGGGGGTGGAGGGGGTGGTGACGGTGACAGTGCCCACTCTGACACGACCCTCGGTCTACGTTCTGCGCCGCATTTTCGGCTCCTTAATTTGGCTCCCTAATTAGCTCCTTCAGGCAAAAACGGATTCTGCTGCTTCCACAAAGTCTGTTCCGAGTCTTCCCCATGCAGCAATATAAATAAACAACATAAGTATTTATAGAAATCAAGGCAGCTGCCAAGAGTAGAGCGGATAAACTGTTCAACGTCTAAGAGTCTCTTAAATGTCTGAGAAAAAAAAAAAAAATAAGAGTTACGTTTCGGAACAGCGTGTTTCGGAAAATCACTCCATTGCAGGAGTGGAAAATGCTGCAGGGTGACCTTCCCACCTGTCTGGTGCCTTATGCTGATGTGCTGTGCGCCCACAGCAAGCGCACAGGTTCTCCTAGTAGAAGTTGAAAGAGCTCAGCTTGAGGACGCTGGGCCTTCCCGCTTAACTGGTCACTTCTGGGGTGACTGAAAAACGCTGTGCGGACAACGGCGCATGCGCGTCCCTTCATGCCACTCAGAAGCAAAGGGTTTCCTTGCCTAGCAATAACCAGCATTTGCAATGCAATAGGTCTCGCATTTACGCGAATTTAAGCTTTTGTTATTGCAAATAACAATGCCTTTTATTTTTGTTTTTAAAACAAATAAAAGGCATTGTCATTTACAATGCCAATAGCTTACACTCGCATAAATGCGAGACCTATTGCATTCCAAATGATAGAGTCACAGGACTTTTACAAAGACCGGTGTCTCCGACATGGTATGGTGTTAGCCACGGGTCAGGCCAGAGGCAAGAATCTTTGAAAGGCCAGTAGGGCATTGGCAGAGTCAGTCACAATGCTTGCACAGAGAATGGTGTTACTGAAAGGTTGGGAAGGAGATCTGCGTCGGGCAAGGCCAGTGGCTTTGAAAGGCCAGTTGGACTGGAGAGAGTTAGTCACATACGTGTAGGCATGTTTCTTTGAAAGGCTGGTAAAGGGAACGTCACATGACAGGAAAGAAATTGGCAGGTTCTAATTCAGGAAGTCTGGGCAGAGTCGGCTGCACATCACTGATAGCTTGGAAATGTTTTAAAATATATATTTTAATTTTATTTCGGTGTAGAAAACATGCGAAAAATCACTTAATATAAAAACACTGCAATGCATTATTGCACAGAAATCACCATTTAAGCAGACAATAGTTATAATAATAATCAACAACTGACATGATCAAGTTCCCTCAGAACTTGAAACTCTATTGGTCACCACAACTAGCTGCAAATAAGCATCTAACATCACATTGGCTCTCAACCTCTCAACTGTTACTACAACACTCAACTGCAGCAAAGTAAACGTTTAATTGGAAGATGCTGTTTCCCGGCTCTTTTGGCCCGTCTGGAAAATAACCACTTCCTGCAGGTTTACCAGTCACTCCCACCCCTCCACTGATCGTCTCACCCTCCCCTCCCACCCTCTGCAGGACCAGAACCGGTGGTAAGACCAGGGAGCCCAGAGTCCCTGCAGCCGGCCCCTCCCCATCCAACCCGGACATTGGAGACTACTCCAGGGTGATTCTTACTAGAAGGGAATACATTAAAACACGCGATATTCAATCAGCGTTACATAACAAAGAAATATACAGAGGTGGCGGGGAGAGGGGTGGGGGCAGGAAAGGGGGCAGACATGAGCAACACAGATCCATGGAGGAAGGGAGAGAAGAGAGAAATATACAAAGGGGAGAGGGAAACGGACCGGTTGGGGACAGGAGAGAGAGAAGTACAGAGGGGGGGGGAGGGGCAGAGTGTGAGATGCGCCTGGCAGATAACCAGGGAGAGGAGGGGGGGCAATGTGAGGGAGGTGATGAGTCTTGAGCCGGAGTGAAGACGCAGAGTGAAAGGATGTGAGAAACAGACAGACAAACATGGTGAAAGTAAGGAAGGGACAAATGAAGAAACAGAAAGAGATGAGTGTTGGAGAGAGAGAGAGAGAGAGAGAGAGGGGCCGTGAGAGTACGAGATAGACGCGACAGACAAAGACGGGAAGAGGGTGTGTGAGAGATGAGAAAAAGGTGGAGTTCTGTGGGAGGGGGAGAAAAATGTGGTGATGAGTCGGGAAATTAAAACATTTTTCATTTTGCGCTTCTTGAAACAGCTTTGCTGTATTTGATTTTCTGTGCGGGTCTGTAGCCAGATTTAGGTGGCGTTTTCACAACACCGCTGAGTGTAATGCATCCTGCCTCAAACAGGTGCCACACAGGCTGCAGGCGCTGCCCCCCGAGGTCCGCAGGTGCATGCAGTCACACCCCTGCTCAATGGGTTCATGAGTGGCAACCCCAGCAGAAGGTGCCAGAGGGGGATGTGGGATCTACACACAACATGCCCCAGAGAGTGGAGCGGCACACCCAGTAACGGTGAAAACATGAAAAGGGGGAGCAAAACAAGAACTGGGACACACCGAGGAGGGGAAAACAGACCAATGGAGGGAGGCTGCAGGGACAGAAACACCTTGGAGGGAGCAGAGAGTCCACCGTGGAGCACAAGGGGCGCTGGGTGCGGCGAAGCCGAAGAGACGCGCACCAAAAGGGAGAGGGGCAGGGGGGCAGAACACAGGAGGGGGCACCCTGGTGGGAAGGGGGGGGTGAAGGGGAAGAGAATGGAGAGGGATAAGCAGGAGGGCAGAAACATGCACAGTGCGCAGTCATACATGTCAGGCACAGTTATAGACAAGCGGGCCACGCGGCCGCGAAAGGAATGTGAGGTATGCAGCTGGCACCAGGCCGCGCTGCTGCTCGCTCCCGAGCTCCCTAGGCCAGGGGAGAGAGAAGGCGGGACATGAACCCGCCTTTGGCCAATTGCGTGCTGTCTTTCTTAGAAAGACTCACGCAAAGGCCAATAGCGTGGGATAAAAAAAAAAAAAGCGCCCGAGTATGAAGTGCTTACTAGAAGCCTCACAGAGCAGCGCATGCGCGCTGGCTCAGGCGAGACCTAAAAAAGTGGTAGGCACTACTGAGGCTGGAACCAGAAAACAAGCCTTTTGCACGAGCATTGATGTAATATTGAGAACTGCCACTGGATGTGTGTCTCACTGACGTCCATCAATATTATACTATCAGACGCTGGGTGTCAGTGCTGCCAATATACCATACTCTGAACACACCACTGTGATCAGCCCAGGACCCCAGCCTATGTGAGCCACACCATAACTTGTCACGGGTGGCGCTGCTCCACCAGTGCGTCATTAGCCCAGAATCTCAGCCACCCCGTAAACGTACAGTAGGTGTCACTACTGCACCGGCGTGTGATCAGTCCAGAACCTCAGCCAATGTCAGCCACGGGCGTCACTGCTGCCCTAGTGTTGATCAATACATAAATTCCAGCCAATCCAAGACTGGACAGCATGTGAAACTATTGTACCAGCGTCTGCGCCTCCCCGGACATCAGCCAGCACATCATTTGACTAAGAGTAGGTCTCCTAATTTTGTGGTAATACTATTGGTGCATTAATTGCCTTGCTGCACCCTCATTGCGAGTTATTACGTGGATTGTGCACGTAAAGTGGGGCAAAGTTGTGGAAACGCAGATTCGTGTACTTTCTCTGCATTTGTGCAGTTACCATTGGAAAAACTGCAGGTAATTTGAATGGTTTTCAGTCATGCGATTCGCTTACTACATTTACTGCTGCATTGCTCTCAATCAGTTGAATGCAGCCTTTAGATGACGCCTCCCGCATCACTTCCAAGGGTCGATATTATGATAGCATACACTGCACTGCACTTAGGCGCTTATATCAGTCCAGCGCACGCCAGAAGGTGCCGGATTAAAGATTCAGAAGCCAAAGACCTCTGCCCGGGGAACTTGAAAATCAGTCGACACTCATCCCGCAGACCACAATACTTCAATTTCACCACCACGGGTAGCACTTACACAGACCCTCAGTGCAGTTGAGTTAGCTAGATGTCGCGGCTCATTAAAAAATATATTTTTTACTCAGCAGAATCAAAGATCAATTGAAAGATAATAAAGCATATCATGACGATACATTATTGCAACATGATTCATGGGCAGGCAATCTATTCCTAGACAAACACTTCCTTACATTATATTCTGCACTAAAGTGCCTTTGTGCCAACCTCCCCAGTCTCTTGTTGATACAATGGTAGATCAAATTATACAGTACAGTTGAAAACCCAGCCATCAAAAGGAAAGTGCCATTGTGCCCGGTTGAAATCCTTTCCCAACAATAAAATAACCTTGTTCCCCCATCGGGAACCTGGAATAGACTTAACACTTGCACTAGTACTGCATCGGCGGCCAACTTTTCTATTGCATCCATAAATTGCCATGAGACATTAAATCTCTTTACACTCCCTACCCATCTCGCATACACCTCGTCATCTTATTTGTCAGAGTCATTTTATTATACCACTCTTGGAATGTAGGAACCCTTGAAGTTAGCCAGTTCTGTAGAATCCGTGAGCAAGCAATCAAAGAAGCTATTGCTATAAATATCCAACCCCTCCCCCGCTTGCCAATCCCGGAGCACTGATCCTTACTAATAAACCCAAACAATGCCATTCAAGCCTCCTGATCAGCCTTAATCTGGAGACAGAGCAGATAACAGTTACCCAAAACTGTGCCAACTTTTGGCAGGTGAAAAAGATATGCAACCAACCTCCCATCCCCTGTTGCTGACAGCAAAAAAAGCGATTCTCCATTGCCGGGTACATTCTATGGACAGCCACAGGGGTGTAATGGGCCATCCAGAGAGATAGAAAGGACATCCTCTTAAAATTTGCTGCCCTTAAAGCATTATATCCTAGCAACGAACGACTGCCAATCTGCCTCCGAAAAAGTGCATTGTGTGGACAGGCTGACCATCTAAAAAGCTTTTCACCCGACTACCCCCTGCTCACGTATTAATCTATACCAGTTTTCGATCCCCTTAAGTTTTGACCTCAAAAGTGCACGCATAATGGAGTAGAAGTTTAAGCTGGACTCTGGGCAAGGATTTTCTTTTTTTTTAAAATGGGTAATCAGCTGAAACCCCAGAACAAACAACTTCCATTGATCGTCCCTTCTCGCTTGCAGTTCTTGCCATGCAATACATCTGCCCCTCCATAAAAAACAAGCATTGGCATAGCCAATAGGTCTCGCCTTTGGGACCTTATAAGTATTTAGTTATGCAGCACAATATCCTTGGTGCAACAACATCAACTGTTGCATGGCTAAACACTTATAAGGTCCCAAAGGCGAGACCTATTGGCTATGCCAATGCTTGTTGTTACTTTCAGTCGTGCCTCTGTACTGTCAATACTACCGCATAATTTGGTCCCCCATTGCTGCATAATTACAGTGGCCCTGATCAAGGCTATTGTAAATTACAGAGATGTTCCTTGATTGCATAGAATAACGAGGCTAAAAACGCTGTCTTTTAGGATGACACGTATATGGTAACTTGAAATACCCTCTTTACCGTCTGGTAAGGTGTATTTCATTCTTTCTTATACCCAGTTAAACACTTTCAATTCTTGGCCTCTTATTCTCTAAAATGCAAAGAGCAAAAAGTGGTGGCGCCTTAGTGTCTTAAACCCTCACCGCTGACATCAGTTAGTGTGTAGGTTATGAGTTTTAATGCTTGGAGTATTCCATTTGTAACAGCTATTATTTTACAGTGCTTAGAACCAGTATATGTGCTGTATGAACATTTCAATCGAATTGTTCTTATGCCGATTTGTAGAAAAAATGTGGAGTATTCACTGTGACAAACAAGATGGCTGCATTGTCACTTTTACCGGAGTTCCCTCCGACAGCCTGACAGTTTGCCCACATCCTACAATATCCTGGTCCAAAAAACTGAGCATATGACAAAGGAACGGAAGCCTGATCCCACCAGTGAAAAGAAATAAAAGGAAAGTTATACCCACTTGGAGGAAGGCAGCATAATCGAGGAAGCCCCGGAGAGTCGGGCGGTGCCATCTTAGAAAACAGCGACGGATCGGAGATTCGAAACACAAAGGTAAAGCCTTGAGAAAAGGGAAACCGAGGATCGGGCAAGCGGGGAACCAAAAAGTAAGAGAGGCAATGCTGCCGGTGATCCGGGAATCGACGCGAGTTCAAGAAGGCAGAGGGTGAGCTCCTGCCGCATCGGTCCTGTGGCCCGTGTGCCGGAGGAGGAGGCGCCGCGGCCGCGAAGGGAAGGGTGCTGCGGGAGTGGAATAGACCGTCTCCAACTGAGGCGGGCGGCCTTTGAATGAGATGCGACTCACACAAGCTATAGACCGCACACATTGAAGGGGCCAGGAACCACTTGAACAACAGAGGAGCGGGGCGAGCGAGCGCGGCAGCCTGCAGAGCTGACCAAACGCCGTGCGTCGTGGCTGGCCTTTGGATGGGTACGCGCGGCAGACATGTGTTTCCAATTATCGCGCCCGCGTCTGGGCACGATAATTGGAAACACATGTTTGCCGCGCGTACCCATCCCAAAAAGGCCAGCCACGACGCACGAGCGTTTTTGGGACTGCTTTTCAAACTCGCTTACTAAAAGTCTTCGCCTCTAAGCAGCGCTTGCGCGCTACTCGAGGCTCGACCTAAAAATCTGTTCTTTAAAACCACTGGCTTTCCAGAATCTTAACTGACTATGAGGAATTCTCAGGCCAGCAAACTTGCAAATTAAGATACTCAAATCCTGAAATGTTCTTAGAGAGATAAAGTGCTTGAAGTCGGGTGCTAAACTCCTGTGCAACCTTGTATCTCATTTTCTTTGTTAATTTAACTGTCTTAATAAAAACTGGGAGCTGCGATCCTGTATCCTCGATATATATATATATATATATATATATATATATATATATATATATATATATATATATACACATACATACACACAGTCTTCTTTCCATCAATGGATCTTATTAACGAGTCTAAAAAGAGGCTTCATAATATGTCTGCACATGAGGTAAGGCCAGCCCACCCTGTCTTATATCAAGTGGGAGTGTAGAAAGTTTAACCCTAGAAGCCTTCATCTATACAAAATACCCAAGTGTCTCCAGTTAAGTTATTTTACGCATTTCTTTTTGCAAATGTTCCTATAAGAGTTAATTAAGGTAAAAGATATTTTAATAAGGGCTACCCTACCAACTAATGTAAGGGAAGGACTGCCCATCTATCCAACAATTCCTTAATATTCATCATAGTTACATAATTTAATTGAGAGAGCTGGGAATAGCCATTTGTTACAAAAATCCCCAGATAGCAAATTGGGCTTTGAGAGCGGGCCTGCTGATGAAGGGAGGAAGATTACTAACTACAGTGTTAAAAAGTAGTAATTCAGTTTTATTCAGATTAATTTTTTATTCCCCAGTCACTTTGAATTGCTCAAACTCATCTAGCACCTTTTGGATGATCTGCTTCTCTGGCCGAAGATATAAAATTATATCATCTGCAAACAGTTTTAATTAGGCCATTCCTAAAACGGGGGGCTCAATCCCTTCATTCTCACACATCCGAACTGCCAGGGGCTCAATATAAAGGTGAATACAATTGGAGCCCGAGGACACCCCCGACGGGTTCCCCTGTTTAGATCAACTACTCCTGCAAGACTGGAATTCACAAACACCTTTGCTTGTGCCCCTTGATACAGGTTCTGGAGCATTGTGATAAATTAGACAGGAAAACCAAACCATGCCAAGCCGTAGAAAAGCGCATCCCAGTTGACCAAGTCAAATGCTTTCTCTGCATCAACCATTACTACTACAGCGTCAGGAGTCTGGTTCACTGCGAAGTAATCCAGTGCGTGTATTAAAAAAAACAGTATTTGCCGACAGCACTGGACTGACCACGAACCCGGTCTGATCATTATGCATTACAGCCTGGGCTGCCGGAATAATGTGAATTGCCCATACTTGCATTAAAAGTTTATAAACCGCATTCAGCAAGCTAATTGGTTGATATGAATCCTCTTGGGTTTTTGCCCTTAAAAAAAAAAAAAAAAAAAACGATCGACCGTAGACTCCTTGATGGACGGGGAACCTCCCCACCCTACCTAACAAAGTTAAACAACTCCGTCAAGAATGGTATAAGCTTGCTTGCAAATGCTTTAAGAAACTCTGCCGGAGAACTGTCGCTGCCACAAGCCTTCCCACTAGGCATTGTGGGAAGAGCTTCCTTCATCTCTAATGCGGTTATTCTAGAGACCATCCTTTGTACCTGGGAATTTGCCAGCTGCGGCAGCCTGATAGACAGAAAATATTGGGATGTACTGGCCAGGGAAATCATATATTTACTTTCATACAAGATCTTACAATGTTGGAGAAATACTTGGAACACCTTGGCCTCATCAGAAACCACCTCTATGGAACACACATCACTGCGTACCTTTCCATGTTTCTTAAAACTGATTGATTCCCAAGTGCTCAGTTAACAAGATTACGGTCTCACCCCCACCAGGCTGACTGGCCCTGCGCAAAAACAAAGCCCTCAGCATATTATTGGCATCTGTTTTCAAAGCTTTCCTTGACTTCTCGCCAGACTGCTTCCACCAACCGCACAGGCCCACTACAACACACCCATGTCTACCATCCATCAATCACAACCTTCCGGCTTCATCTGGACAACGCAAAACCAAAGGGGATGATGGACGGAGTGTTGAACATTTCAAGCACTCACCCCCAGTCAACTGATCTGGGTTTAATCCATCATCATTCTTTAGCTCACTCCGCCACCCCAGTTGAGACATGGCCATATGCAAATCAGTCTGACCCTGTGCCTCATGGGAACAGTCCAGACCTAACTGCCAAGCCACGTCTTCCCTGGACCGGAAACAAGCATCCTGGGACCGGTTTCGGGCTCACAGCCCTCATCAGCCAGGCTATCTTGAATCCAGTGGCAAAGTGAGCAAGGGACCCACGTCTGGGCATACCCTGCCAACTTAGGGTGAACAATGCAAAACCAAAGGGGATGATGGATGGAGTGTTGAACATTGCAAGCACTCACCCCCAGTCAACTGATCTGGGTTTAATCCATCATCATTCTTTAACTCACTCCACCACCCCAGTTCAGACATGGCCATATGCAAATCAGTCTGACCCTGTGCCTCATGGGAACAGTCCAGCCCGAACTGCCAAGCCAGGTCTTCCCTGGACCGGAAACAAGCATCCTGGGACCGGTTTCGGGCTCATGCAAAACCAAAGGGGATGATGGACGGAGTGTTGAACATTGCAAGCACTCACCCACGAAACCGGTCCCAGGATGCTTGTTTCCGGTCCAGGGAAGACATGGCTTGGCAGTTCGGGCTGGACTGTTCCCATGAGGCACAGGGTCAGACTGATTTGCATATGGCCATGTCTGAAATGGGGTGGCGGAGTGAGCTAAAGAATGATGGATTAAACCCAGATCAGTTGACTGGGGGTGAGTGCTTGCAATGTTCAACACTCCGTCCATCATCCCCTTTGGTTTTGCTTCATCTGGACAACGCCATACATCTTCTAGATTCAGGTGCTGCCGGTTTCATCCAGACAGCCCGGTACTACTTCTAGATTCGGGCCTTCCACCTTCTGGGCCTCAGTCACTGGACTGAGCATCCTCCATCAGTGCAAGATTTTATAGCGATCGAGAAACACCTCCCGACACCCAAAGGTAACCGGTGAATTCTTCCGCACCTGGGCCACGTGCTATGTATTCTTGTAAAGCTCTTTCATTTTACCTCATATTTAGTTATCTTGTTTTTTTGTGTGGGTCAGAGACGTTTTAAGGCATGGGCAAAGTGGGCTCTGGCCCAGGGCCCCAGCCTTTTAGGGGGCCCCCTGATAGAGCCAGATCTGTTCTTGTCCTGATGACCTTGAATAATTATTGGACAGTATGTTGTAAAAAGCATTCCTTTAAATAATTTTTTATGTGGGTAATATGTGAGAGTCTATTACAGACATTTTGCAGACAAATTGTTGGTTTACGTTTCATACAACATCCATAATAAACGTTTCTCTTCGATCAATACGGGACCTGACATGAGTAATGGGAGGGGGTCACAGAGATGATTTGTAGTAATATTAGTGAGCTGCTGCTATGTTACAATACTGAAAACACACATCACTATCCCTGAATATTAGATGTAAATACATTTAGAATTTGGACAAGTGTGTGTGTGCACGGTCAGTGACCTGGCTAAAGAGGAATGAAAGCTGAAATTAAATCAGAAAATCAAAGTGCTCCGAACAGGGACCCCCAAAATCCTTAAAACGTCCCTGGTGTGGTTATTTCGTCGCTGATTGTGCAGAAAACGCGTTTTCCCTTCGCCTCGAATCGAGCCTGCGTTACCCAAAGATCGGAGTCATTGTGTACCGGTTACTATTCTCATCGAAATGTCATGGACGCCAACTAAACCTTGAGAAGAGAGCGAAATAAGGATCTGTTATGCTATATAACTACTGACTCACATAAATAAAGTACACAACTTAAGAGGCCGTTTATAAAACTATACTAGGCAAGATGAGTTGAGAAAAATAAATTAAAAAAGATCCAGGAAAGCACTGGTAAAAAGGCAACGCTTATGAAAAACCTGCGTTACTGCCAAACAGTTGCTGCCTCATTCCATGTCTTCAGGACACAGTTTCCAATAAAACGTTTGTTGCCAGATGTGTTGGGCCAAGGCTCGACTGACGAAAACCGAGACTACATATCCCAGAGTGCATTAGATGTGAAAAAAAAGCCACGCCTGGACCTTGGTGTCCGGAGGGCATAGAGCCAAGTGACACCCCTAGCACCGTGCTTTGTAAAACCGGATAAGTGTCGGCCTGTTCAATGGTGTGTAACAATGTGTCGTCACATGTAGGGCGCTGCTTTCTCCCCTGCACTCCTCTCTTCTCCACAACACCCAGGACAGAAGTGCAGAAACATGAAACAGCTCACACTCTTTCCTCTGGCAACTTAGAGCTGTAATAAACATGAAATATTCAAAGCTGTTTCTCCTTTTCCAAATACAACAGTAACCGCAGCATTAAATATTTACAGCAAGCCCACTAATGACGGTGAAAGCGCGCAGATCTCTCGGAAAAGCAAAGTGCTTGCAGGCCCGCCCCGACCACTAGGACTGCGCAAAGGGTGAGAGCCTTAACAGCAGGTGTCAGACTGCCCTGGCGGTCTTCACACCTAAAGGCGAGCAGTAAGCAGTTCAAGGCCCGAGCACGAAGTGGCACAGACCGAGGCCACCGCATTCACTACCAGTCTACTCAGGGTAAGGTAAAGGTAGTTGGCAAATGGACCAACGCCAGCAGCGGCTCCTCCGCTAAGGCGTAGGAGCGCCGCCCACTGCTCTAGTACAACAAGCATTTGCAATGCAATAGGTCTCGCTTTTACACGACTTTAAGCTATTGGCATTGTAAATGACAATGCCTTTTATTTCGTTTTAAAAACCAAAACATAAATATAACTTATAAGGCATTGTCATTTACAATGCCAATAGCTCAAACTCGCGTAAATGCGAGACCTATTGCATTGCAAATGCTTGTTTTTGCAACTGAACTCAAAGTCCATTTTCCTCTAAAATTCGTCTCGTGCTTATCAAAACTCCGCCTTCAACCACCTGCACGCAGGCAGCACACCTTCTGCAGGGGGAAGGATGAGGGCATGCACTTTTCATGGCTCATCACAGAAAGGCTCCCATAGTTCACACGTTTACATTTTACTCCGTGTTCGAGTGAGGGCAGCACCTCTCAGCTGCGACATTTCGTCCAGGTTTGATTTACCCTTTGCATTTTGGTACTTGTAGTCCTGCAGTGTGTAACGGCTCTAGGACCTTAAGAAGGATGGGATAAAGAGCTTTACTGAGTGGTGCTTGCCCCTGGTGTAAAACCGGTCTGCAAAGCAGATGAGTGTACGCCCCCCACCCTACTCCACTCATGTGGCTGCGGATGTCTATGCCACCGGCGCAATTATGTTTCAGTCCTGGGTGGCGTGCATTTTGCAAATTATTTCAAATTTGTACATTTCTGGTTGCACTTCAAATTAAACAAAATCCTACAGCTGTTAAGTAGTCCCGTGCCTTGCGTGACACTTTCAGCCTGCGCTGACATTTACCTTACACGTCCAATGGTAGGATGCAAACAACACAACCCAAAATGCAAAGTTGTTGATTTAATAGCCAGAACTCGCTGATGGCATCACCGCCCCCTCCCCCCCTCCCCCCCCCCCCAGGATAAGACTACAGCTTCCAGAATCCAACAGATGGGGACTTGAAATTCCAGGTCTAGGACATAATGTTCCAGTGAAATGGACTCAATCGTCTGGTTACCCCTCCCAATAACGACTAGTGAGGTGTTACAATAGTGCAGCCAATAACCCTCCCGGGTCCCCCCCAAACCTTCCACCCCCATCACATCTCCTACCCCCAGCACAATTAACAGCTGAGCTGCATGTGGCTCATCGAGAATGTGGCGTAACGGCCAGAGCTGCCGCCTTTGGTACCGCGAAAGGAGGTTCCAGTCTCCGCGTCGGCTCAATAGCCTGTGATACTGGGCAAATCACTTCATCTCCCTGTGCCTACCAAAATCGAACGTGTCCTTGTGTAATGTAACTGACGCTCATGTAAAGCGCTCCAATACCTTCCGGTCGACTTTGCGCTACATAAAACTGCAAAAGTAAAAACACTAAGAAAAGTAATGAAAACAGAGTTTTCCCAACCCTCATCAACCCGCCATGGCTGGTTCAATGTGCCAGCAGCAGTGACGAAATGGGTAAAGCTGGACCGCAAACAGAGCTGGCCTTTGGTCAGGGAGCGCCCTGGCCGAAACACACTTGGCGCCCCTCCCCAACCCCCACACCCATTTTCTTTAATTGTCTATGTGTCCCAGGTCGAAGTGAGGCTTCTTGCAGACAGCTCCTGCCCTGCGCCCCTCTGGAGGTTGGCGCCCTGAGCCCAGCTCACATATGCTAAAGTTTGGCCCTGACTACAAGCCCCAAAATGCAACGCCTGGTTGGCAGAAAAGCATTGACTGACTGGCGCGGGCGCACGGGCATGGGTGCACTTGGCCGTTAAGATCTGTTAGGCCAGTGGTCACCTCATCCTCCGGCTAATCGTCGATCTTCGACCGGAAGTGTGCGCTAAACTTAACACCTTGAGGCGAATCCTTTTGCTGGGAGCGCTACACAAACCACGCCGATACAATAAATGAATGGGGCCGATGCAAATTAAGCCGGAATGTTGAGTCTGTGAAGGAGAATCCTTTTGCAGGGAGTAACATATGGCCTGCTAGGAATTTGTAAAAAAATAATCTTATGTCTATGATTGAAGGAGACAGGGCGCGTCAGCCTGCAGTGGGTATACCATACCTCATCAGTCAAGGGCGGACCGAAATCGTCCTCCCAAGAAGTCCGAACCTTGGAGTCTCGGCCCGGAATAAGGTTTAAACTAGTGTGGCATCATTTGGAAATTGGTCCGTTCCCATCCATGTTGAACATCAGCAACGTCAGTGGTAGAAATTTGTCGGGTAGGTTTAGATCTGCGCCCGTAGTGCGCTCTGGAGGCGGTGGGGTATAAAGTGATCCCTGTAAGGGGCATTCTGAAACCTTGTGCCTTCCGTTCTGCAGAATACATGTCCCGGTGTCAGTCAGGAAAATGATCCCCAAAGGCGTGTAAGTCGTCTTTTGACAATATAATTTGGACTAAGCATTCGTGTGTGGTGGGAGCCAGGGATTGTCAGCTAGGGGAATATAACAACCGACCGTCAAGCATACAAGCTGGTCTCTTCCAAGCCCAGCTAGCCGTGGATAGTGTCTGTATTTTGTGCGGGTCGAACGGAAGACCTGCCGGTAATAACGTTTTCATTGGTGTTGGGGCTGCAAGATCCATTTCTGTCAGTGCAAATAACATAACATGTGTATTTGTAAGCGCACATTCACCCAAGGGTATCTTGGTGCTGAATAACAGATGCAGGAGGAGCACATGTTTTTTTCAGAGGACGGACTTGGGTTCTTTTAACTTTCATTTCATAAAAAAGTGGTAAACACGTTGAGAAAATTATGAAAGAAAAGGACTTCTTGAATATGGCACTCGCGACAAATTCAAAATAAAAATACCTTGTTGGCGTTTCAAAATATACATTTTCACGAAGCAATTTTTCTTTTTTTGTCAGGTTCATTGGGCGCCAGAGAGCCAGACATTTCCAGTCAGTATGGTCTGTATGTTACTTGGGAGAGGAGGGGGAAGTGCTGGGAACAGGCGCCCTCGGAATGCCTGTGCGCCGTGGCTCATCTGCTTCACAGCCCTCGTGAAGACTTTTCTTATCTGCTTGTTAAATAAACAAGCAGATAAGAAAAGTCTTCACAACAGCCGTGAAGCACAAAGAGAAAAAGGACAACAATGGAGGAGCGGGGGCGAGCGAGCGCGGCAGCCTGCTCAGCTGACCAGACGCTCGTGCGTCATGGCCTTTTGCCGGCATGTGTTTACAATTATCGCGCACGCGCCTGGGCACGATAATTGGAAACACATGTTTGCCGCGCGTACCCATCCCAAAAAGGCCAGCCACGACGCACGAGCGTTTGGACTGCTTCTGAAAGTCACTTACTTAAAGTCTTCGCCTAGCAGCGCTTGCGCGCTACTCGAGGCTCGACCTAAAAAGGAAAAATATAATAACGTTATTTTATTTTTCCGTACTGAGGAAGTTTTTTTTTTACCTTGCTGGGCTGCCGTCACAGCCAGCATGGGAGGGGTGGTTGGTGCATTTAAGTGCGCATGACGGTTTGGCGGGCCAAACATATGCGCCCTTCGCATTTCTCTACCCGGCAGCCGGGTGGAGAACATGCACAGGCTCCCACTCCCGGTCAGAGCTGAACCAGGCCACTCGGACCAATCATGACGCTGCTGTCATGCTGGTGACAGCAGCCTCGTTATTGGCTTAGGGCTGTCTAGGCGCCTGTGTGCATCTGTGCGCCAACAGAAGAGGACGGAGGAGAGGCGGCAGACAAAAGCCAGGTAGGTAGGTGGAATTTTAATTTTTTCTACCTCTTCCCCCACACCCATACTATTCCATGGCTGCCGCCACTGACCACCACATTCACCGCCAGTGTGCTAGCACCACAAGGAGAGCTGCATGTGGTTTACGCCACCACCACCAAGTGGCACATGGAACAACCACCACACTCACCGCCAGTGTATTAGCACGATAAGGTTAATGACATCAGCAACAAGTGGCCCTGAGACCACATTCACCACCAGTGCAGCCACACCATGATGAGTACCTCGAGATTAATGGCATCAGCATCAAGCGGCACAGAAACAAAGTCAGTTGTCCATTCACACGGTGGACATGGGTTCTGCATATTTATGCCATTGATAAAGGGCCGTGGGCACCCACACCGGGTAGTACAAAGACCACCCCAGTAACCATGGACTCTGGTGTAGGATTCTCACACCGTGGGAAGAGTGCCAAGCAGATAAAGTACTGGCATCAAGTGCCGCCAGGACCACTGCAATCACCTAAACTGTACTCACACCATAGGGAGTGTGCCAAGCTATCGAGGGTGCCAGCAGACTCAGTACCCATGTCCAACCGATGGAGCAGTGTCCACTTATTGAGCACCAAGTGGCCAAAAATTGCTCCACGAGTCGGAAAAATAGCCAAACACGTATATAGATAATACCCAAACAAACCATGGATCCACAACATGGGCCGAAGGGAAGTCTCAATACATAGCCCTGACTCCAAAGCACTCCATCTGGGCTATCTGCCACATGCATTCCTAAAAACTACAATTCACCGCTAAGACATCAGGACTTGTACGAACCCACCCACGACCCATACCAACCACACAGTCAAAAGATGCCCTCATTCTGCCTTCAAGCACCCTTTGCTGGGACAATCCACATCACACATTTAGTCCATGACATACTGATATGGACTAGACAAAAGGTCACAAGATGAATAATGGCCTAGGGGAGCCACTCTACAGCCAAATACACCACATGTGCCAAGAGACCAAGTATATCATGAAATATGCTATGTACTTGCTATGTATAATACACATCTGTTATTCAGTGCCAAGATACCTTTGGGTGAATATGCGCTTTACAAATACACGTTTTGTTCAAAATCCATGTAACATAATTCAAGACACCTCATTATTAAAAGCACTTACTAGGGCCGGCCATCTTTGATCGCGTCATATTCCTAATAGAAACCTTTATATCGGAGTCAATTGTGGTTTTATGTATTCTCTTGCCACCCCGCTTGCGTCAATTTCACCTTTAAGGAGACTGCCAACCAATAAAATAGACTTTCAGCTCAGAAGAAGTTTGGCTTAATCACACTGCACCCGTTTTAATTTAAAAGGACTAGTTTAGGCAGGTTGCTTTGGAAAGCGCACACCTGTTGTGTTAGGTTGTTAATGATTTGAGCAGCGCTCAGTGCTGGAATTGGAAAAAATATGCTGGGAATCCATAAATTGGGGTCAAGATGACACAGCGGAATGAGGGTAGAGCCATGAGGGGCGGAGTCATAAAAGCCAACATATACAGTTATTTTTAAATTCTGCCAGAAAGAAATTGGCAGCAAGGACAAGTGTAAAGTGACAAGGTTTTTCCCTTTGGGATTATGAATTACCACAAAAGCTCATTCCATTTCACATATTTACTCATTTATCGAAATCTCATACACACGATCCCTAGCCTGAGTAATATGCCACAACGTGTACTGACTCAATCTGTTTAATAAAATTTAAAACACTATACATATAATATAATCCATCATGTAGACAATAAAACATCTGTTAAAAATCATATATAAATACATAAAGGCATTATTAATGCAGTAAAAAAAATCCCCGCAATCTAAAAAACCACAATAACACATGACAGACGAGAGAGCACAAAAAAACTTCTGTCTTAAAAATGTGCTAATCAGTACAAATAATCAATACAGGCGGGTGAAGAAACAATTCACATCTAATGTGCCCGTATGTTCTAGAACACAGTGAAAACAATAAGGCAGACGGGTAGATGTGGAAACACGGTACTCCAGATACAAGGCATTGGAAGGCCTGATTAGTCAACCAACGGCTCCACAACAGAGTTTGAACTGGCAAGGAAGCAGAGATATTAAGGAATTGGGAAAATTTCCTTCACTTCATCATTAAGAAAAACTCACTTTTATGACAAGCTAGTAACCTGGTGGGTAATGAGAGCACCTGCTGGTGTTAAATGTCCTGGTCCATTTATCAATAAGTACAATGGCGCTGGACGATTAAGGATAAGACCGAGCGAGGACCAAGTTAGGTGCCTAATTTGGTATTCATGATAAACATTGACACAAGAGGTAATCTGTTGTCTTGAAGAAGGTGGGCCAGTTGTCTCGCTTTTCCTTCAGAGCACCTGAGCAAGACTTCGACTTCTAGAAGCTCTCCCTCCCTTCTTCTGCACTGTAGGTGCTGGTTGCACTCTCTGCACCGAGTGTCACTCAACCGAGCTGGCCAGGCGCCGATGAGAGCAGATACAGAATTCTTCACATTCACATCCTTGGACACTGTACGCATCCCACACCGTCTCTTCTAGCAGCTTATCTCCCCTGCTTGGTGAAGTGAGAAAATCTATTTACGCAAGTAACTCCGGTCTGCCTGCGTTCACAGGAGAAAGGCAGGGTCAGGAACACAAGATAAAACCGCGCTCACAAATGTAGTTAAAGCAACTTGGAGTCAATGGCCAATACACAATCTCCCAACGTATAATTGCCTGTAGCATTACACCAGTATTGGCTTCAAACCACCGAAACGCATCAACACATATAGGATGCTAAAATGTGTGGAACATACGGGCACATTGGATGTGAATTGTTTCTTCATGCACCTGTATTGATTATTTGTACTGATTGGCACATTTTTAAGATGGAGGTTTTTATCTTGTGTTCTTTTTTGTTTGTCACGTATATGTTATTGTGTTATTTAGATTGAGGATAAAAAATTCCTGCATTAATAATGCCTTTATATATTTATATATGATCTTTTTAACAGATGTTTTACTGTCTACATGATGGATTATATTATATATATATACAGTGTTGTTTTTAATTATTTTACTAAACACCAGATTGAGTCGGTACACGTGGCACATTACTCAGGCTAGGGATCATGTGTATGAGATTTGGATAAATGAGTAAATGTATGTAAACTGGAATGAGTGTGGTTATTCATAATCCCAAAGGGAATACCTTGTCTCTTTACAGTTTGATACAGAACTCTGTCCCTTTGGTTTGAGGGGCCCCTCTCCTTAATTTCTAGCGAGGACAAGTGCGACAGTAAATCATTTCTGGTTTACAAAATTGGTCACAAAGCGGTTACAGTTTAAAATCTCATTGGGAATAAGGCACCTGCTGATCTTTGTGTGCCCAGCACATTTCAGGGTGTAATTATGGGAAGATACCTCTGGTGGCTAAATCACATGCTAGAGACATCTGCGTTTTGTCGTAGCATAGAGGGTTAATGTGCCTGCTGCAAAGCACATCATGTAACATGCAGATCACAGATTTGTATTGTATATAGGCTGCTTTTGACAAAGATCATTTTGTTACTTGCAGTTTAAAAGTTGCAGTTGTAATGTAGCACAGTAAGCCATCAACAGCATCAAGGAGCTGCAAGCAAACAACCTTACCGGTGGGTTCCCCCCATTCCATTTGTCATTATTCTAAGGTTGCTAAGAAGGGTTCCTTTGTGTAGGAGCAAAGTCTTATTGGTAGAGACAACCCCAACCTCAGCGTTACGTTTTAAACCCCGACTTTGCGTTTCTCCCGACCATGCACTCATTACAAATAATTCCTATTAGTTCGGGCGATATAGGACTTATATGCCTTGAAATTCTTATTGTCTTCTGTAACATATCCCTTACATTGATTTACACATTTGTATAACTAATTGTCTCTATATGATGTGTGTAATGTAAAGAGCTCTGACATACTATATTGGGAGGAGTAGCGCTATAAAATAAATTAGTAAGTGCTATTAACATTTCTGTAATTACTACATCTGACATTCTCAGTGCATGCATAACTCTGGCATATAGTGGTTGAACAACGTCATAAAACCTGCCTCCAAATCGTTTCTCGTAAGTACTCGTGAAGCGCCAACAAGCTGTGTGCCTTTGTTTCGATCCATTACCTGGGCGCAGTCTAGGTGCTAGGCTTTAGATAGCTTCCAACAGGATAATGGGCAATTGCTGGCCGCTTAAATGAGGCCTTTGCTTTGGGCCCTGTTGGAAGTGGAAATAAGAACGGCCACTCGCTGCCCGCCAGTTGCTGTTCGGAACTGAAAGATAATATCGGGCACTGCTGCACGTGTCCCGGCGTCGGCTCATTACACGGAGACTAATTCTGCAGATTTCACTGGAGAGGGTGTAAATCCTGGACCCGGCTCAATGGCAGCTGCCAGGGTCGGGGTCCAGCTGGATCCCCCCTCCCTGCACTGGTAGCGCTGTACTGCCTTCATTAAGTTTCCACAGCACCTTCACTGTGGTTTCCTGCCCAGAGTGGAGTCTGTTTTCTGTTCGAGTACAGGCATCAGTAGTGTGGGTGCAGCACTTAAAATTCCGTTTGTGCGTTTGCTTTTAAGTGTGGTAGTGTGATCTGTAGTGTATTGCCCGAGATCTGTGCAAGCTGGGTATCTGCGAGCTGAAGTGTTGGTATGAGCGTTACCTGGCTTGAGGCAGGCCTAAGTAGTACCAGTGTGCGCTGTCTTGCTGGGGTAAACAAAATATCTTCACATCATTCTGCCTGTGTGGCTTCAGACGGGCGCTGGTTGAGTGAGCGTGTTGTCCTGGATAGATATCCTGTCTTCTGAGAGAGTGGCGAGGTCCAACTATATGAGGTGTACGTGTGAGTGTGTGTGGTGTACGTGTGTGTGTGTGTGTGTGTGTGTGTGTGTGTGTACACTCCAAACTTGTTCGTATGAAAATCGTGGATTCTAGGTGGTACTGTGGAGTGCTTAGAAGCAACAATATGGAATGTTGAATGTGCTGTGTATACTCCAACGTGCTCTGTTGGACGTTCTCTGTTGACCAAGGCGCTATGAGCACTGCGCCATCTGTGCAGCTCTGCGCTTCCAATTGCAGCTGATCGAAGCGTGCACAGTTGTGCGCATTAATGTGCGTTTTGCTGGGTTCTCGCCGATACATAACATGAATGGCTGAGCTGCGGTGGATAGGTGTGCAGGGTCTTGTCTAAAGTGTTGCGTTGAGCGGTTGGTGCTTGAAGGGGAGTGCTCTAGTAAGTGCAGTGATTACCACCTATCTGCACATTGTTGTATGTGTGATTGTTCTGTCTGTTTCCTGGTGGGTGCATGACCTTTGACTCCTAACTAGGCTGTAAGGCTAGGGGGATGAGTCAGTCAGACCTGCACGCTCCTGCCTCATGGCTGTAGCTCAGTTTTCTTGACCGCGTTTTCTTTGACCAGGTATCTAAGGTGGAGTCTTTTTCCTGCTAGTCTCTTCTGTAATCTTGCTTTCATCATGTTCGAATTCCTCCCACTCAACCCCCTTTCCCAAGTTCAAATTATCCCCCATCACCCGATTCTTGTGCTCTACCCAGATACTTCGCCGGTACTCCTGGAGACCCGGAACCAAAAAGCCATAAGACCCGTAACGGCAGAAAGCCAAAGCGGTCAATGGTACCCATAAGATGCGGACATGGGTGTTTAATGCATTCCAGTGCTGAATGATTGAGCTCTTAAGGCACCTCCATTCTTCAGCACACCCACAGTCCCAGGCTGTAAGACCCATTGAGCAGATACCCATCCAAACCCTTTAAGAGCAGCTCTATCACCCTTCGACTCCTACTTCTTGGGAGTGAATTTGAGACCATAGAGGAGAAGCTTGCAGTGTCCATCAAGTCCAATGCCTGCACTCAACTCTATGCCCCCACACCTTCTTCCGGACTAGGACCAACAAACCGAAGAAGTAAAACAGAATAAACAGATCTCAGAGGCGCAAGCCCATCCTCGGACAGCAATGCTGCTTCTCTCCGTTAAGATGAAACTCCAAAGCCACACAATCATCGTTCAAGATCTGCAGCCCAACCAAATATTCATTCTACTCTGACCAATCGGCTAGTCAACCCCAAATTACAAGCCCGATTTATGTATGTAACCCCCACTCTTCAACCAGTGTGTATCCTGGGTTGCCCCCAAATGCCAGCTCCCTTCCCACGGCATCTGCAAACCCCAGATTCACCTTCCCCATCATATCTAACTGGGCAAGGAACAAGACATGCAGGGTTAAACATGGGGGTCAAAGGCCACCCGGAAGAGGCATTTATAGAATTTAAGCTCCAGGAGCTCAGCCGCAACCCCAAAAACCTCAGGCAGGGGTGGACAGCGAATGAACTCATTATCGATTTGCAGATGGGTTAGGGTGTTTGAGCCAGCAAGGAAGCGGACACAAAGGTGTAAGAGCCCTTTACTACAAGTTTTCACGCTACTCTGGATTAGCAGGTCTAAAGGTAAAGATTTGTCTAAAGCTGCACAGAGCTGGATAAGTTCTGTGCTGCATCCCTGCCTCCCAGTCAACAAAGAAACCCTGGCCCTTCCCGGCACTCCTGGACAGCTCATGCGCATAGTGTGGTACAACTCCAGGGACAGCCAGCCTGGGTCGCTCGGGGCTTCTCCGTCCATCACTTTCAATAAGGAACCGGGTTCCCCACCAATGTAACCCGGGAACAAGTATAGACCCTGCTATGGCAAGCTGACCCAAACACCGGGCACCCACCAGGACCACAAAACATGTGTGAGGACATGGCTCTTCAAGAAACACCCCCAGGCATGCCCACTTCTAAACTTTTTTCACCATATGAGCGGAGGGGGTGAGAAGGGCAACTTTGTGCCGAGCACTGCTTGTGAGGCACGGCTACCCTCACCTCCACCCAAGCCCCCCCCTCCCGCCCCCAAAAAGACAAAGCTTTTTAGTCTGACACCATTATACTGGTTTGTTTTCACACTTTGTAATGGACATCGGCAGCGCAGATGCACCCGAGAGCTGGAAATCCACTCTCTGCAGTGGTCTCTAGCTCACCGTTTGATCCACAGTGACACTTCAGCTCTTTATTGGGTGACCATGTGAAGGGAGCCAGTATCGTGCAACACTGCCATCGCGTGTTGGCAGTTCTGCACCCCCATATCTAAAGCGACACTTCGGAAGACTGCAACTATGGGAAGCACCCCCAAACCTCCATGAAGCCCCAATCTCAGCGCATTCACTCTGGGACACGCCCTAGTACACCCTGCACTTATCTACCTATATTTGGCAACTAATGAAGGGGGGTAAATCAAAGAGAAATTGGGTAAAATTAATTTTTTCCCTTCAACTTGCAGTGTAGCAGCGGTAGGTTAAAACTGGAGAGATCCAAAATAAAACTAGGAGACTCCTGCCTAAATGTGCTGATATGTATGCCCGCCCCACCAGATCAAAAACCAGGGACCCACAAGTGCTGCAATCAGAATCGGTGAGGAACTTACAGAACCCTCCCGGCACCACAAACCCAGGAATCTCCAACAAAACATGGTCACAAAAAACACTTCACGCAGCAGGCTCACTCCTGTCTCCGAGTGGCCCAATGCACCCAAGCTGCTTTAACGACAGGCCACAGCCAGAAGATACCACCACCCCCCCCCTCTGCCCACCCAACCACTTGCCACCTCCAGCTCAATGAACATACACCAAACCAGAGAAAATACAACCACCCAGCCACAGCAGTCACCAGGCTCCCAAGCTCTCATCATCCCATTCGCCACCTTCCTTCCACATGAAGGCCGCAAGATGCTGCCAGATGACACCATCCCAAGCAAGCCCTCTAAACCAGACCCCCCCCCTCGGCCCACCATGAAGACAGAATCTCTGGGACCGCCCCAGACCATTGCACCAACAGGAGAAGCAAGCGCTGAGAGCACCCTGGAGTCCTCCATCAGTGCGAGGTCCAACCTCAGTTGGGAGTGTGGGATGTGGCTACAGTCCAGTGGCACACTCCCCCCCTTTTCCGAATCTCAGGGGAAGCCATCATCTGTCACCATGTAAACATACTTTTGGGAAACAATGATCTCTGTAAATCACACATCCACCCCTCAGTCATCACCATGAACTGATTTCTAGCAGCACAGAGTGGAGGAGGTAGAGGGCTGCACTCAGTACTTTAAGTGGGATGAATAAAGGTGGGAGATCTCAAAGGGCAGCTGTCACAGAACTAGGAACCTTTCCAGGAGGTGTGGCCTATGCAATGAAGGGCGTGACTTAAAACATGAAAATTAAAATCTTGTGCATCATACAGCGTGCTGCTTCACCAGTATTTGGCCACCTCTCTAAGTTCCAGACATGTCACACAACAGCCAAAACATACATCGAAAACAAACCAGACCTATTGGCTTTTCCAAAGTTTGTCAGCAGTATCACTTAAGTGAATAACAATGATTTTGTTGTTAATAATTAGAAGTGAAAACTTCAATTCTGAAAATCGGAGACTTAATTAAACATGAATAAGGTCTGAGGAAGGGTTAGTGGCAGTGTATGTAATATATGGTATATCTAGAGCACGAACCTAGCAAAAATGCAGCAGAGTGTTGTACATGGTCAAAGACCAGCATAAATTCAATGAGTAATCTATTAGGAAGCTGGGCGGTGGAAGGTTAATGCTTTGTAATGTAGGGTTCTTTAAAGTGAGTCCAACTCTTTCCTAAATTGGAGCAGTGTTTTGGAGGTGCGTTCTTGATTGAAACAGTGATGTTGTTCCAGATCCAGAGGGCATCGATGGGAAAGGCCTGGTGCAGTCTTGTTTGGTCTTTTTTACACTTAGTCTGCAGTCTGTTGGTGTCCTGGCTGAGTGTGATGAGAATCACCAGAGGTGGGGAGCTCATCTGCAAGATGAGCAGGGGTGCTGGGTGCAATGGCTTTGTAAATGAGAAAGCTGTCTTTGAAAATGGTGCGGACTGGCAAGGAGAGTCAATGGGGTTCCATCAGGATGTGAATGTTTCTTCCGGCCCTGGATGAAACATGCTGCAGCATGTAGGATGCCCCTTATGGGTGCCAGTGGGGAGTCTGAGAGGCCATGGAGTAGGGTATTTCCATAATCCAGATGTGTGCGAATGAGGGCTTAAATAGCAGTTCTGGTAGAATTGGTTTGCCTTTCTTTAGAAGAAAGCTGGTACTAGGCTATCCTGGGTTTTTAGTTCTCGCCTAGGCAGCGCTTGCACCGTCTATTCAAGACATGCTGTACTCCGGATATGGGCATAAAGCTCCATCTACTTTCCGTCCATCTTTTTAATTGGCTCCTGTCCCCGTCCTTTGTAAATGGTGGCTTGTCATTAGGCTTAGTAGTCCCTGCTTAGTACCGCCTTGTCTCTTCTTGTAACCTCCCATGAGGACACCCCCTGTTACATGTGTTACGCCCTAGGTTTTAATTACAGCCTCAAGGCACCATTTTCTTCAAGGCCTTCAGACAGGACACTTACTAGGTCCTAAACTAAGTTGGCAGTGGTTACTTTACTCACTAGTACATCTCACATTTATATTAGACCTTCTTAAATTTCCCTTCATCAGCTCCACAGAGTACAACCTAGTCTGGAATTAATATAATAATTCTTTTGTCACATTACAAAGCTACTAATTGTGTATATGGGCATAGCTATTTGAATGTACTCGTGGTACTGTCTTGCATGCAATGCATTATGGGTAGGTGGATTTACCAAATCTTCTGCAGGGTGCGGTACCATATGTGACCAAAAGTTTAAGATGCTCACTAGGGACCTCTAGGAGCAGCTTGTGGTATTGCACCTAGACAAGCAGTGCTGGTGCCTTGCTCACTAGTGACCTCTAGGAGCAGCTTGCGGTACTGCACCTAGACAAGCAGTGTGGGTGCCTAGCTCACTAGTGACCTCTAGGAGCAGCTTGTGGTACTGCACCGAGACATACAATGCTGGTTTCTAGCTCACTACACAAGCATTTGCAATGCACTAGGTCTCGCATTACTGAAAGTATGAGCTATTGGCGTTGCATTATTTGCAACGCCAATGCCTCAAACTATCAGTAATGCGAGACCTATTGCATTGCAAATGCTTGTTTAGGTCTTGCCTAGGCGGCACTTGTGCAGTCTTTGAGACATGCTGTATTCAGGTACGGACTTGAAGCTCCGCCCACTCTCCGCCAATCTTTTTAATTGGCTGCTATCACTGTCCTTTGTAAATGTTGGCTTTTGATTTGTTAATGGGTTTAGTAGTCCCTCCTTAGTACCTCCCTCTCATGTTACCTCCCATGAGAACTGGCAATTTGACATGTGTTGTTACTCTGTATGCTTTTACAGTCTGTCAGCACTATTTTGTTACATGACAACTGCCTGCTGCTGTAGGCAGGATACCTCTCCCGCAACTTAATGCGCCTTAGGCCTCAGCAGAGCACCCGCTTTTAAATTTTTATTAATTATGGCAGCCACGCGTGATTGACAAAATTCACGGCTCACCCAACTTGCACCTTTTCATTGACAAATTTCTTTTAGGCCGCGCGCCTTTTGTTTAGCAGCGCAGCACTTTAAAAAAAATGTTTAACAATGGTGGCACTTCTGCTTTACCTTTAAACATCTTAAGCTAAAGCTTGGGTGCTGCGATTGCTTCAAAAGTAAACAAATAGAAAAAATATTGCATTTTTTTTCTATTTGTTTACTTTTGAAGCAATCGCAGCACCCGCACTTTAGGTTAAAATGTTCAAAACTAAAGCGCGGGTGCAGCCCTTGTAACAAAAGTAAATGTATTTTTTTTTTTTTTTTTTTTTAAGAGTCCGGCAGCCATTTTTTCCATTTGTTTACTTACAATGGCTGAACCCGCGATTTAGCTTTCAACATCTTAAGCTCAAGCGCGGGTGCCGCAATTGCGTAAAAATTAAAGAAATAGAAAAAAGTTTTTTCTATTTCTTTTAAAGTAATTGCTGCACCTGCGCTTTAGCTTACGATGTTGAAAGCTAATGCGCCGGTTAAGCTCTCACATTTGCAACAGTTTGAGCTATTGGCATTGTAAATGACAATACCTTTTCTTTATGCGTTTACAAAACTTTGCAAGCGGTGTTTACACACCGCTTGCAGGCTTTGTAAACGCCTGGTCATTAAGAATGCCAATAGCTCAAACTCTCGCAAATGAAAGATCTATTGCATTGCGAAAACTTGTTTTTTACTGCAATGTGGTCCTTGAGGATGAGGTTGATGTCCAAGGTGAATCCAAGTGACTTGGCAGTCGGTGAAAGTCGTTGAACTTGAGGTAGGCGCTGGACATCCAGGCCTGGATGCCCAGCGCCTGTGCTCCCAGTGTTTGAGGCATTGAATGTCTTCAGCAGAGGAGACTTTCACTATGTCTGAGACACTCCCACTGTCCCCTTCATCTCACTTTCTTGCAGTTTTTCACTCCGGTAAGCACATGAGCCCTTTTACTCCCCACTTCTTTCTGAAATACTTCATGGCATATTTCACTTTTCCCACACTTACAATTAACACGTGAGAATAATGCAGTGTGTTCTGCAGAGAGGCCATGGTCTGGATGTGCCTATAGTTTCCACTCATTTATGACATACTGAGAGGCACTGCAAGAAACTTGCACTGCTTCAGAGCTCTCAATTGAGTGCCGTCAAACAGCCACCCTGAACCCAAACACCTGGAGACTACCCAGTTCAAAAGTATGCACTATACAAGAGACATGTAGCAAGAACAAAACAAAAAATAAAACTAAAGAAACACGACATCTGGAACAAGTACTTTTGGGGAAAGTCAGATTGAAGTAAAATGTGAAATGTAAACCGGGATTGCTTCTCCGACATGAATTACCTTAAGTGATTTTACAGCCATTACTGACAAATCTAAATTTTGTAGTAAAATTAAGGACATAGGAGTATAGAGCCCGCGATGGATCCGTATTTAATTAGTGCTGGGTCCGAGTCCTGGTAGGAGCCACCCAACTTAAAGCCCTGGCTGCACTGAACTCCCTGGACCTGCCTTCAGGCTCCATGTCTGTATCGGGGAGGAGCAGAGTTGGGCTTGTTCCTACAGCTTCCCTCACCCTCTTCTCTTCCATCACATTTAGCAGCAACCACTCGGGATCCTAATGGTGCTCAGGAAGATGGCAGGAGCAGCTCTTACAACCCTTCAATCACTCACTTGGGATAGGGCCGGATCCGCTACTTAAGAGAAGAAGCAGCGACTCCAGCCCAATCAGTCCGGCATCCAGCACAGGCAAGCGGGCGGAATCACTTATTCAGACAGCGAGTGAAATACAAAGATATAAGTGGCTACCAGATCCACTGCAGAGTGGTTTCAAAAAGCAGAAATTGTTCCAGACAAAATGGACCTGAACTCTCTCGCTGGGCGTTGAGGAAAAGGGGGCAGCAGATTAGTGCATGGGGATTGCCTGGACTTCGTTGAAGGGAGCCCCAGACTCTTTCACACTAAAGACAACAAGTAAGCGGAACAGCCTTGGGTGGAAACCAGGTTACAAACTGGCTCATGGATCGGCTGAATGTTGAGCAACAGAGAGGGCTAGTAAGAGGAGTCCATTTTATGAAAAAGCATTGACAACGTTAATTTTTGGGTCTTGGCAAGCTCCAGCAAAAGTTTGTTTTCTTTGTACTACAAGGTGTCACAAAAAAATTGACATATATGATTCCCACTTGTTCAAATAAAATATACCAGTAAATTTGAATTAATGTAACCTGAAGATAATTCAAAGACACCGTGTTTAATTTAAAAAATAGAAGAAATAATGAAAAAAAAAAAAAGAGAAGACTTGGCAATGTAAAGTATTGGATCACCAGCCCTGGCACTGAAATGCACTTCCTTTTTAGGTGCATGTGCACATGAGGTCAATCAAATGCCATCATTCTCTTTGCACGACAGCCAATGTCAGGGCTCAGTCCGGGACACCAGCATGTATTAGGGACTCTGGCAAGAATTGGTGGCAGGGAAGACAAAGTAAGCAGAATATTGGGTTCAGAGCTGCCCAAGATCACACAGTCAGATTAGGAAGGGAATCCAAAGGGAAAGCTCTGTACAAGATCAAAAGAGTTAAGGCTCAGAAATGACAGGCACTCAAGAGGTAATGAGCCCAGGATGGAAGTGCAAGACATATGTATATACAACATTAACAATGAAGGGAATGTGTGGTAAAGCACTCAGGAGCTTCACACGGTAGGACTGAAGCTCAGTAAGTTCCTCACCCACAATTGCTGTTACAGATACTAACTGTTAATATCCATATATTGGATATACATGCAAAGGCAGGGTATGTGGAGCTGATACCTATGGTGATGTTATCAAAATAACTCAGACAATACTCACAGTAGACAAGAAACACCACCTAGGTTGTCAGCTGAACCCACAGATCCTGGCGATCAAACAGGAACACGCAAGGCGGTAACAGCAAGGGTGAGAAACTAAATACACAGCCACAATAGACAAGTAGCTAGCAAGGAGGAGTGCTTTACAGGAAAGGAGGGAAAACAAACAGCACACTTGGCAGAAAACAAGCAACAAACATTCCAGGAAACTGGAAACAAGACAGCAGGAATAGGATGTCAGCAAACTAGGAACTGGAACAAAGGTAACAGGAAGAAATACAGGGTCTGGGAAAAGGTAAATATAGAAGGAGAGAGGCTCAAGGGAGCACTAGAGTAGTACTGGATAAGCAATCAAGAAAGCAAGGTAGCACTGAAGGCAGTGCTAGTTCAAGAACAAGGAATAGCTATAGCTCAGAAACAGGAACAAGGAATGCTAAGGCTCAGGAGTCCAGGTAGCACTGCAGGCAGTGCTAATTCAGGAACAAGGAAAATAGCTACAGCTCCGGAACAAGTAATAACTATAGCTCAAACTCTGGAAACAAGGATATCAAAAGCTCAGGAAACAAAGGTCGGTTTCACCAAAACACAGCAACAATGACCAACGCTGAACTGAACGGAGCTGGGGCTTAAAAGAGCTCACACTAATCACATGCATCAGGTATGAGGCTAGCAGCAGCTAGCCACAGGTGTGCTGAATTCCTCCACCCATCCTTCGCCTGCAGGGATGGAGATGCAGTGAGCAGGGGATTATAGATAATGGAGTTTCAAGCATGAGCAGACTGGCTTCCACAAAACCCGGCATGGATTGGGAATGGATTGCAATTTCCAAATAGCGTTCAAATGGCTGGAAGTCAGTAGGTGCATGCAGGGGCGTGTCTGGAAGCTTATTAGAACACTGGAAAGTCCCACAATTTGTCCCCCTGGTGAAGGGCACAAGATTGCAGGGAGCGAATCCTGACAGCCAATGACAAAAGCACACTGACCAATTGAGTCTTGCTGTATGATGTGGTGGGCATTAGTAAAAAGTGAATGACAACTGAGCACACCGATGGAACAAGATGGCTGACCTAAAGCTCCTTCTCGTATGTATATATTGTAGGTATTTTTATTACATGAGACTGGCGATACAGCTAAAGCAGACTCCAGGCCAGACCTAAAAAAAATAAAAAGGGGGGAGACCAATGGGTGTGCCGTAGATTGGCAATCCTTTTTGCAATGTAAGTAAATGACTTAGCAGAGGTGCCGATAGGAAAGCTTTACCCGTTTGATTGGGCCTTCAATTGATGAACAAAAAAGTTAAGGAAAAGGAGGGGTGGTTTGGAAGAGCGGCCTAGGAGGGTTATTGCAGCATCGCACTAAGCCACGCTATTACATTGTTTTATGGATTTAATACACAAGTAAAACCAGCCATTAATGTCTGTATGTTGTGCAGCGCGAAATCACTTTCCTAACTGCTTTCTTTGCATATACTGTACATTAATCTATTTTTCAAGTGCCATCTTTAGTGGCATGAAAGCAGATTGTCCGACTGCCAAGTGCTACGACGCTCCCAGGCTTTGCAACTTACTCACTGTCCCTGCATAAAAGTACTGGGTCTCATGAAAATGAGCTGTGAGGAACCTTAGAAAGCGGAGGACACAATAGGCTTTTTCGCATCTATTAGAGAGTGATGGACTCGCTCACCCCCCCCCTCAGCAGAGAGTAGTGTACACTGATGATACATATACCAGCACACATGAATGCTGTTGCAACTACCGTGGTATGTCAATTTAGACAGTGCTCATTAACTCTTTAGGAGTGGATGACATTATGTGAAAAATAAATACCTCCAAGATAAAGGTTTCGTTTTCAGTACCCTGTCCGCCAAATGGCAAAAGACCCTACATGGTCATTCTGCACTGCGTGACCCGTGGTCACTGCTTTTGTTTACTTAAGTACTAGTTAATACAACCAAATTTATCTCAGTTTACCAAAATACTTAATGTGCAACTTGCAAAAAAAAATCCAAAACACAGAACGCCTGTTGAAAATTAGGCAGTACAACACTATAGTTTTGCCCTTATGCCAGTTTCATTGCCTGCTTACTGAATCTCATTCTGTGTGAATAGAAATAGATAGTGTATATTTAGCAAAGGTCCAAATATGTGGCTGTACCACAGACTAATGCCTGATCTTACTTTTATGGGCCTTTCTGTAGCTGTAACACCAAGATGCATCATCAATGACCCTGGGGGCTCCATAACCGAGAACATAACAAGCAGTCTTCCTTCTTCAGGCCCAAGGGTGTAGGCAGTCTTGATGCTGGCCCCATACCGCTGGAATCCCTACTAGATGTCCTCAGAGGGGAACTTACTGTAGGGGTTAGAGTAGACACCCAGCTGAATAGCACAAAAGTAGGAGGGAAGACTCACAGTTCACCAAAAAGGGGGAGATTTTAGAGTTGCCAAACGGGATCATTTCTAAGAGCGTAAAAAGATTACTTGCTCAAGAGATGCATGAGCGAATGAAAGAGCCCTCTTGGCAAAGATTTTTACGAGGGTCAGAAGGAGGGTAGTTCCAGGCACCTAGCGGTCTTCGCAAACTAACACCTTTCCTCTGGTTTCACCATTAAACAAACTATGCAGAACAAAATCAATGTGGTAGGCAGTCCATGAGGTAGGTGCCGCACGGACAGCTTTCAAGTTGACTTCAGACAGATACGAGAAGGGAGGCAAAAGTGTTTGTTTGCCGAGACCAGGCTGTGATCTTCACTATTCCACTCAGGAAGGGGCCCAGTTTGAATTCGATAGTGGATGTTGGCCCTTTAAGAGTCTCTCGAGCCCATTCCGTCTGTGCAGGAGGAACAGTAGAACTAGAAGAACTAACAGATGGAACAACTCACAAATTTTCACAAGGCAGCAGCTAAGACAACAAAAAGATGAAAACCCCTGACCACAATGTACTCGCTTCGGAGTTCCTGCCTCACTCGCTATCCGTTTAGTTCTCTAACAAGGGGAGGTGGGTATACACGCCTCTGGAGCAGGGCCGGACTGGCTGTAGCAGGCATCGGGCCTTTTCCCGGGAGGCTGGAGGGGTGGGGGCCTATTTTGCAGTGTACTGGGCAGTTTTTGTTACTGGGGGCCGGTTTTGCAACGGTGCTGCTGTATCGGACCCCAGTAACAAAAGCAGCAGGGGGGCTGGTCCGTCAACATTGCCAGGGCCACTTCGGGTTCCCAGTCCAGCCCTGCTCTGGACGAGTGTTCAGAATGTACCCTCCCACGAGCACTCTGAGACCATGCCTTGCAAAAACATCACGCAGGAGCCGCTCTTGCACCCCAGGGAGGCCGCACC